>JAVCKT010098975.1:0-10287 GCA_032273925.1 Rhynchotus rufescens | reverse complement strand
TTGAAAGCAGATTGTGTTTGGGGAGAGAAGAATGGAATTTCGGGCTCGCATCTGTCTCCCAGATTACACAACAAAAATACATTTTCTTGAAAAAAAAGGGTGTTAATGTAGCCTCACTTCAACAGTGGCACTTTTAAATCTGTAGCAAAACACATCTACACCTTCACAGGGACTGATCAAGAGAAATGGTTGGTGACATGACTTAAAGCAAAGCATACCAGCCTGCTCCGGTTAAAAATTCAAAAATAAACACAAATAGCTATTCAAGGGTTCAAGAAAGACATATCAGGCATATTTCACTTATAGCTTTATGTGATTTTTGAGTATCACTTTCTGAAGCACAAGAGAGGTTGGATCCTACATTTCACATTAAGTAAGTAACTCTCATTTAACTGGACTTTTTTTCAATGTCCATGAGCCAAATCTAAAAAAAAAAATTTGTACCTAACGTTTAGAAAACAGCATTGCAATGAATATAGTAAAGGTAAGAAAAGGGTATGAAAAAAAAATCACATGCAGTAAAGCATTTCCACAATTAAATGAAAGATTTAGGAAATCTATCAAATTAATTGTCTTGATGTCTGATACAAACACAGCTGATAGAAAAATAAGTGTCTTTATCTTTTATTGAAAAATAGAAGTTTTATAACATTAGGCAGCTTTAGATACTCATGTTTTTCTACTACTTCTCAAAGTTATTCATTGTAATTTACTATTACAACAGATTTCCATGTCTGATAGTTAAATAATATTGTTCCTTAGCCACTTTATGAAGATCTGCAATTTCCCGTCTGCTCCTGTTGTGCTAAATTTTATTTTGCCTCTTATTGCTGTGGCATTTTCAATTCTCTATTGATCAATACGCTGTACTGTCACTTAAAGAAGAGAATTTACTCTGGAGATGAAAACGTTTTATACAACATACACAGTAATTTTCTTACAAGGTGCATCATTTTTCCTTCTGCCTTGTGCTATGCTATTTTTCTGTCTTTCTGTTCCACATAAAATTTTAAATACGAGCCTTAAAGGATAAATTTGTCTCTACTATAATTGAAACTTGATTAAATTGGTAGAAATAGCACAAACTCACTTTACTAAACTCCTCCTTGATTCCACATAATCCAAACTATTTCTAGAAGCTACTTCTTAGTCTGTAGAAACAGAGTCTTTAGGCCTCCAGATCTAACTCGTGTTTGAATGAGGGCATCTTTCTGGAACCATGAGGACATTTTTATGTAACTCTCTGCAGGGGAGTCTGAAGCTTTAATGTAGCTTTTTATTTGTTCTTGTTCTCTTCCTATCTATTAAACTATTAACTACAGGGACAAGACTATTGTGTTTGAAGAGCAGAGTCCAACACATTAAAGCAACACATATAGGTAATGCATACATTGATAGCAGAACATACAACTTCTTTCTGGCATTGCAGGAGGAACCTGCACATGGTTTGAGCTCTCTCCATCCAAGGGAGCTCACCAGTGTCTTGCTCCAGCTCCTCTAGTGTCTATTTGCACTGGCTCCCAGCTAGCATTTCACAAGGAGGCTCATCTGAGCATCACAGGAAATCAGCTGTTGACTTTCTTCTGCAAGATCAAGTGCCAAGATACTGCTTGAAAGAGGAGTTTTTTTGTTAAAGAGAGGTTTATGTGCTAAAAAGACCAATGTTCCTCACAAGTCGTGCTCTGCAACTCAGCTTGTGTATCTGTGTAAACCACTGAGGTTTGTCATCATGGATGAAAACACAAGTTCTGTGGGATGTGGAAGCTCTGCATTACTCAAAATCAGATCAATCAACAACTGTTTGCTCTGTAACTCCTATATATGTATAACATATATTTTTAAAACTTTTCTAGCACAGCAACAACAGTCTAAATGTTGCAACTAAAGTGATGTTTAGTGAGGTGATAGGGTTTTTTTTCCAGTAATCACACTCCCAGAGAATATTCTTATTCCCTCTCAACATCTCTTCAGAAAGTCAGGACTGATTGGAAAAGAAAAATTTTAGTTTCTGAATTAACTTTTTTTTCACTTCTTCTAGTTTCTTGTTCTGCTGCACAGTGCAGAAGACTAGTGTACAGATTCTGATACACTTCCAAAAATATTATCTGAAGCTTCTTAGAGTCATAATTTTCAAGGACATGAGAGTAATATGTTTATGTCAATCATATTTTTAAGATAAACAATGAAAATGCAATGATTAATTCATATTTGAAGACTTACATTGAGTCTGTCTATATGAGTGACAACTTAAAACTTCATTGTATTATTATTGCCAATTTTAACTTTGTTAAACTAATGTTTAACTTTTAGCTAAACATTGAACTTTGTTTAACTTTGCCTTTCTGATCACAGCATCACAATACTGAGCCAAACAATTGCTAGAAACTCTGGTATCACTGGCTGAGGGACAGTGGGATCTCTGGTGGGAAGATTTGCTCCTCCTGGCCTTTCCTTCTTATTGCTATTCAATGACCTTCAGATAAACAGCATTAAAGTACAAAAGTATGATCTTGTTAAAATTACATTGTATAAGCACATTCACTGGAATGAATGTGTGATTTTCTTGTGGATTTCAGCCACAAGCATTTCTACCTGGAATTTTCAGATTATGGTGTTTTTTAGTCTTGAAGATCCCTCAACATAGCTTTTGCAGCATAAACCATCCATTTTATCTGTGTTATACTTATAGAGTGGACTACATAAATCTCTTTAAAAGACTCACATGGACCTCTGCTGTACCAGATGACTTTAAATACAAGTGTTGAACCTAGGAATTTAGATGCATCTTAGGAGAAATTCCTGAAGCTGGATTTTGAGGAGGTGCTGGAAGTCCAGGGTGAATTTGATGAAGAAAAACCATGACAGCTGCTCTGCTGCTTTCTGTGTCCAGTAAATGCACCCAGGCAATTAAAGCTTGAATTCTTGTCTTTGTTTTTCTTCCTCTTTCAGAAATTAAAGCATTTCAAAGCAAGCTTTGTGTCACTAGGTGTCATTTAGCCTAGCTAAAGGCGAATACTAGGATTTAAGAAAAGGATAAAGTAATATAGAAATATTTAAAGAAATATAATAATGAATTGACACTGTGCTTGCAGAGAAGCAGAAATTCTCTAATTACTATTTTTCAACATTTTTCAGCATTATAATTGTATCAGTCCTCCCTTGTTTTTTTTCACTAAAGAAAATAAGAGAGGTAAGTTTTATATTTATCTATATACAGATTATGGATACATATGGATTTCTGGAGATTCAAATTTACAGTATTGGCTTGATTCTGTAAATATTACACCATTACTAGGGTGGACAAATGCTGCAATCTCCAATTACTAGCATAGGATTGCCATTAATCCTCTCATATTTATTCATCAGAGCCTGGAGCCAAATAAAGGCTGATCATGCACCTCCAAAGGTACAGAATATATTGCTCTGCCATTACTTTTGCCATTCTGAAAAACAGAGATCAATATTTTTACATGGAGAATTTCAGTCTTTTTATCCTTTTCAGAAACCCTAAGTGCCTAATTTCACAGAATCACAGAATGGTTGATTCTAGTCCATGATGAGAGATCATCTCATCATGATGAGAGTCCATGATCTAGAGATCATCTAGTCCAATTTCGCTGCTTAACCAGGGACGTCTAGAGTCCATGGCACAGGGTGGCATCCAGGTGGCTTTTGAAGGTCTCCAGAGAAGGAGACTTGACAACTCCCTGTGCAGCCTGTGCCAGGGCTCTGTCACCATCACAGGAAAGAAGTTCTTCCTCACATGGAGGCAGAATTTCCTGTGTTTCAACTTACACTCATTGCCCTTTGTCCTATCACTGGTCACCACTGAGAAGAGCTCGGCCCCATCCTCCCTATATTGTCCACTCACTTATAAATACTAATCAGATCTTCCCTCAACCTTCTCTTCTCCAGGCTAAACAGGCCCAGCTCACTCAGTCTTTCCTCATACGAGAGATGCTCCAGTTCCTTAATCATCTTTGTTGCTCTCTGCTGGACCCTCTCAAGAAGCTCCACATCCCTCTTGTACTGGGATGCCCAGAACTGCCCCCAATACTCCAGGTGCAGCCTCACCAGAGCTGAGGAGAGGGGCAGGATCCCCTCCCTTGACCTGCTGGCAACACTCTTCCTAATGCAGCCAGGATCCCGTTGGCCTTCTTGGCCACGAGAGCACACTGCTGGCTCGTGGCTAACTTCTTGTCCATTTCAAGATGTTAGATTTATTTTGGAGTATATTTCTGGTGGGCACACAAAACTGAAACATATCTACTGGTTCACCATGGCCAGTCCTGTGCTTTGTCCGCAGGGTCAGGCTGTCACATCACACACTATTAATAACTGTGTGTCATCCTAAAACTATATGTATTTTATGTGTTAGGAAACTCTTTCAAAATGATTCTGTCCTAAAATTCTCCCATTTTCCAAACATAATAACCTTAACTAAAATATTTGCACTCAGATATGTGCCTTCATGACCCAATAGACTACATTATCTGCAGACTATGGAATTTCTGTGTTAAAATCAAAATCCTGTTTCCACCTTGAGTAAATTCAAAATATATCAAATTTCCCTCACCATCACTCCAGAGATTCTCCATACTACAAGTTCAGCAGTGTCTATATGATCTGGAAGTGTGGAAGTCCAGCATATGCAGTTACTAACCACCTCCACTATTCACCACCTCCACTTGCAGCCTTGATTAACCACAACAGTGGCTATTATGTTTAGCATAAACTGGGAGCTACATGAGGCAATTCTGCAAATAAGAAATGACTGAAAGTGCTTCTTACTTCCAACTAAATTATGAAAAGACAGAAATGTATGGAAAATGAATGAATTGTGAGGAGGTTTTGCATTTTTACACAGTACTATCTTTGTGGTTGAATGAAACTTTATACATCCAATACATACCATTCAGCGGAAAAGATGCTTGCAATAGATGATCCTTCACAAAGTGTCTGTGTATTTTTCAAATGTGCAATTATATTTGATGTTTATGATAATTGCATGTCTCAGGCCCAGTACTGTGTGATGAAATACACTTTACTGCACAATTCAGATTTTTAGACCGTATTGCTCTAATATTTAAATATAGGCAAATGAGTTACTGATTACTTTTCAGTCATTACCTTTGATTTCTTGGTTTTGTAGGTTTAATCAGATCCCATTTATGTAAATATTCAAAATTACCCTGGGATTTAAAACATGCAGATATTCCATTTAGTATTTAATACAGGGAACAAATCATTGTCTCTTCATGTTACAGTTTTTGTGATGCTTTATATCACTGCTAATATAAATGACATAAATTGCCCTCAATACTTTTCATTTTAAAGAGCTTTATTGCCTCATCATAAGTATTATAGTAATGTGACTTTTTCTATCTCCTTCATATTACAATAGTAAAATAACATGAAATCTTTTGGCAGCATTCCAAGTTATGACTTTTCCAATATATGAGTATATTAACTACTTGGTGCATAGAAAATTTCCTTTGTGCACTGCATGAGATCTACTTAAATCCTTGAAGCTTTTGCTTTCAAGTCTGTCATACCAGTGAATGTTTCATTCTTCCAGTATTCCGTTCCTACCCTAAACCCTACAGGAGTGGTGCTAGAAGAATAAAGTGTGCTTCACCAGCGTCCTAGTATATCTATTATCTTAATCTATCATTTAAATTTTTCAGATTTTAGTTAGACTCCTAAGCTCTTTCTAAATGGCTCTTCTGTTGAGGACTACCAATACAGAGCAGAGCTCTGCCAGTGGGCAACATTCTATACAAATACACCTCTATCAGCTCAAATTGAGACCAACTTTTTATTTTTTGTCATCATTTCATAGAACAAAGAAAAAAGTAGTTACACTGTATGTGCTCTATCATGTGAATTTGCATCTGACTTCCTTTGCTGATGACTACACAAAAATCATCACTAACGGGCAAATCAATTAAGTAAGTAAAAAAGAATTTATCTGAGACATCCTGCCCGCATCATTCCACCAGCAGCTGGCTCTGTCCTGAGGCATGTTGATGTCAGAGGATTTCATTCAGTTCCCGACTCAGAGGATTTACATGAATAAAGAGTGGATTCTTGTGTACTTAAATATTCTGTGCTTTACAGTAAACCCAGAAGACTGTGTGTATGTAACTGCAGGGAACCTAAAGTGACTCTGAGAGTGTAACCCTGGAGCATGCTCTTTTTCATAACTCTAGACAATTCTCATCTGTACCTGTGGTGATACTTCATTATTTTGAACAGGTCTCTCAGGACCCCCATCCACCAGCAGGCACACCAACAGAGAGAGGGAAGAAGTTTAATACTAAAGATGCATCTGAAAGTGTGTCAATGGCAGATAACAAAACTCCTTTTCGTCTTTGACTACTTGATTATTTGGACATTTTTCACTGCAGGTGAATCCAAGTGGCAGGTATTTCAGCTTATCTGAAGATTGACTTTGGAGTCTTCAAGGTAAGAGCCACTGCCTCTGAGATACTCCTCTACCAAAATCATCACTGTACTTAGATGGTTCTGTTATGATACAACATACAGATCTCTGTGGTCGGTGGGGAGCAGGAACACTGTTCAGAGAGATCAGGCATCTGCAGCCCGTTGTGATCAGAAAAAAAATGTTTCTTACATAGCATGTGTGTGTGCATGAACTCTGCTTGCTAAGAAGGACGGCAATCTAGTATTGACAACTACCCGCTCATGAAGACTGTAGCAAAGGACTCTGATTTGAAAATCTTTGGGACTAGAACAAACCAGTAGCACCATGTGGGCTCATATAGGGAATCCACACTTTGGCACTCCACAGTGGAGTATAGATGGTACCTGCAGGGTTAACAGTAGCAAGCTGTGGCCTAGCAGGCCATAAAATGATCAGACTTGCCTGAATCAATGGAGTGAAACAACACTTGCATTAAATGATTGCATTTGAGATAAGATTGTTCTATATAAGTTGTCCAATGATTAAAAATGCCAGCCTTTACACAAAATGACTGGATTTACCACATTAAGGTGTTTATTTGATCATTCTCTTCAAAGATTACATGACACTAAAGTGTTTTGGGCATTTCAGATGATGACTGCCATGTTGTTCACCATTCCAGTGTGAAGCCTTGTTCCCTGACATCTTACTGCATGAATGTCCTGCTAGATGAACTCATCTGCAGGAAACAGAGATTCCAGCAAATGATCCGTGAGAAGTTCATCTCAGTGATTTATCATAAGGTAAATTAGCCTTGTCAGAAGGCAATCTGAGTCTCAAGGTACTTCCAAAAGGGTAACACTGTGTTGTAGTCATTCCACAATGCTGTGCAGGTGGCCTTGCAGGTACTGACCATTTCTATCTCTCATTGCATCCAAGTGCTGGGAACAGCAATGGGACTGAATCAAGCAAGATGCACTCTGAGCCTGAAAGTTTTGGTGACCTCAGCACCTCCAGATCCTTATGAAATCTGCACCTCCTCACAACCAGAGGACTACTTCAGTGGATATATCAAGGATATGGTCACTGATGACACTTCATAATTCAAAGGACCAGACAACCAACCAAAAGACTTTCTGTGATTTGTGGTAACATGCTCAGATTGATTAGAAGCCTGTTTGGTTTTGATCTCACTGTGGACTAACTGTGACTTATGGATATCAACAATCACCTGCCCAGTAAGCATGCCCTCTCTTCACACATATTTCTCTTTCTATCATCAATATTTTCCATAAGGCAGTCTGAAATTCCTTGAATATTCAGTCTGTGTGTCTGAAATTGCTCTGAATAACTACACTGACACTGATATTACTGCTGAAGTATCCTTTTGATAAAGTTTTAAACAGATTCATCAGGAACTGCAGAATTCCCTGTCTGCAGTAACCCGAGAGTCTAGTAACTCTTCCCATGGGGACCCAAGCTGATCAGGCAGCCACTCACAAGAGTCTTCCACTTTTGCCAGCAAAACACCTCTGGGAGTTGGAGAGAGGCCACAGAACACAAATTTCGGATAAAGAACAAACAGTAAAGTGAAAGCAACAGAGTTAACCTGTCAGTATGTGGTCTTTCCTGTTTCAGTGGCTGACGGAGGCTATAGAGACTTACGCCTCATAGCCAGCATCCCTGCAGGCAAAGGCAAGGTTATCCTGCTACGAGAAAAAAAAGGAAGCCTCCATTAAATGCAAAGGGAATTATTTCGCTTGTCTTGCCAACATCTCCTCATACTGGGACTAGAAAAAGAGATAAACTGGTGTCGTTGAAAGAAACTGTGCTCTGATGTTCTAGCAGCAGAAACTCTGTAAAATGTAGTTGAAACAGATCAAGAAAGTATGAAACAAAGAGATGCAAATATTTCATTGTAAAACAGAAGTGAGAAAGTAGATATATCAATCAGCAAAATAAGATCCACTCTATGAAGTAGCATTTATTGGTGCTTTATAGCTTAAAAGATAATGCAAGACTCTATGATTTTGTCCATAAAAATACTAGGAAAATAATTTCTACATATCCTTTGAACTAGTAAGTAGCAGTAGCAGGGAGTGGGTTTTTCGAAAAAATGGCTAGCTAGATTTGTAAGTCATTCTGCAGAAAGCTGTCATATTTTATACATGACCAGTTACTCATTATGAGTATATATGAATGTACATATATGAATGTATGTAATACATAAAAAGTTGAGCACAGTGCTTCAGAATGCAAAATAAAAAATAAAAATGAAATTAGAAATTAGGAGGAGAGGGAGCTCCACAAGCATGAAATCTCTTCCTCTTTTTAGCATTTACATACATTCAGCATAAAAGGCACTATTTTTACCAGGTGAGAAAAAGTAAGAGGTGAATCATTTTGATTTGGTGCATTTACACATCATCTTGTTTTTCCCTCCTCTGCCTATATTCTCTTCAGAGGGTTAGAGTACTCTCTGCACCTATTTCTGTACTCCAAATGCCACCAAACCCCATGAAACACTTAGGGGGGAGTTGAAAGCTTTCTTCTTAACCCAGTTCTGTGCTTAACACAGTATGAAGATAGGTCTGTTAGCTGGTCTGCTAGTTATAGACACTGACTGTAAAAAGTCAACAGAGATGCAAGAGAAAAAGATTATCTGGGGAAACTGCAGGGATTTAGCCTAGGGTTGCATGGCTTTTGAAACCATCTGCCTTTTATCTTGTATACATTTGGGGATCATACACCCCAGTGTTGAGATTCAGACTTTTGAAGAAGTAATTCTTAGACTGTGATCCTCAGGAATCTAATGGCTCATGAAAACGCTGTACATGTTCTGCAACTGGTCTGGGGATTTTATTAAATCATAAAAATATCTAGCAATTTCAATGAGGAGGCAGCAGTATGTGGCAATCCATAAGCAATTCTCAACATTGACTCCAGTCTGGTCTAGTACAATCCTTCTGGTTATGTTGCTTTCTCTGGTGCAAGAAGAGAGTAGTGTAGAGGCAATAAAGTACCTCGCTGTGTGTGACCATGGTGGAGGGGCCAGAATTGCCAGGGAGTGCCATATTCCCTGAGTGTGTCTAGGCCCAGTCAACAAGGGCTGATGCTCCTTAGCAAGTGCCAGGGTCTCTTTCCTTGGAGAAGATACTGCTTGCACCTCCAGAGCAACTCACACACCTCTTTTCCTCAAGCCGATGGGCAGGGCATGGATTTACTGGTACACAAGTGCTCTGTAAGAGTTTCCACCTTTTCCATAACACACACACAGATCAGAATGATAGGAATAGGGATGCTCAGGAAAAAGGAAAACCAGGAGCAAACTGTTATATTTGCCTGAGTAATTCATTCTGCCTGGAGTCACTAGGTAAGAGGACCAATGGACCAGATGTATTTTCTGAGGGCCTGGATTTAAGTAGCTAAGGATTCCTCAACTAAAGTACAGCCTTAAGTGTACATCTAAAGGTTGAAATTGTTTATCAGCTCCTAAGAAAGAGCTGAGAATGGATATTTATAAAGTCAAAGCCCTGGTGTTTTTCTGCCTAAGCTAACTGGCGTATATTTATGCTCAGTAGAAATGGTAAGGAGGAAGTGGTTTTAGGAGTGATTTAGGAGCAGTCTTCAGTATGGAAGACAGTTGTTTGAAAGCAAACTGAATATGTCTCCTATGGTCTGTTTATTTCTGCATTTCCAATGTCTTAGCTGAATCTGTTTTGAGATTCCATGTGCCATGTCTGTGCCTACGTCTTTCTATGCAACTATAGCCCTGAGGGCTGTGCTGCCATCCAGAGGGACCTGGACAGACTGGATGACTGGGCGGTGAGAAACCTCATGAACTTCAACAAGGGCAAGTG
>JAVCKT010098974.1:0-10287 GCA_032273925.1 Rhynchotus rufescens | reverse complement strand
CCTGAAAGGCAAGAGAGACGCTTGTCAAGCAGCAGGGAAATGCATGGGTTTCTTTTGAAAAGAACCAAGCCCTGGGGCACAGCCAGCCAGGGCACTGCACCACAGTGGGGACACCAGGAGAATCAGTGTGGCATGTCCCTGCGGTGATGCCAGGGTGGGAGCAGGGTCTTGCTGTGTTTGCAGTTGGGGGACATTTTCTGTTTTAAAAGATCTTACCAGGTACAATCTGCTCCTGTCTGCTGCCTTCTTTTCATTTTTGTCTAGATCCCCTCTGATATCAATATGGTGACTCCTCTGTTAGACAAGAAAGCAGGTGGTGCATTTGACCTGGATGTGCCAACCAAAGGAAGGAGCCCTGTGAGGCTCCCCTAAGGCACCCAGAGACAGGGCAGCCTTTCCCAGGATATTTAGTTCTAGTTGATGCTTCCCCACCACAGCAACATTAAAGCCTTCCTCCTTCAGGCATGGTGGCCAAAGAAGATGGTATTTCTTCTTATATCAGGGTGCTTGGCAATACACACTAAGGCTTGGGTCAAACGTTAGTCATAGAAGAATCCTAATTCTTAGGGAAAGCAAGACCCATCCCTGACAAGAGCAGCTGGAGCTGTCCTCCTGCACGCAGCCTCTTGGAGCAGGAGAGCTCCTGTCCCAAGTCAAGGGTCGAAGCCCTTGACAGGGGCTTCCTGCAGCTCATGGCTGGCAAGAAGACTGTGCGTGCTCAGCACAGCAGATTGCCACTTGGTTCCCGGGATATCCCTTGAGGACTTCTCCTTCCCAGGAAGGAGCAGGTAGACATCAAAACGAGTGACCTGCCTCACGACTCAGAGGCAAGAGGACACCAGCACCAAGGAGTCCTGCACATCTCCTCAGCTCCTGGGACAGAGAAAAGCCCTTCCCTGGGGGAGCTGAGCAGGCTTCCCGTACCTGGGCATCCAGGGCAGCCATCCTGGCCCGACAGGCCTCGTGCTTGGCCCACTCGCTCCTCTCTTGCCTCTCGGCCTCTTCCAGCCGGACTGCCTGGAGGTGTCGTTGCTCCTGCTGCATGCAGAGGTAGCACACTTCCTGGAGGGCAGAGACACGCATGGCAGCAGCATGAGGAGCGGGCGCTGGGGCTTCCCCTGCCCTGGGCCCTGAGCCTTCCTCACTGCAGGACCTTGGGCCTAAGGCCATCCCTAAAAAGCCCACCTGCTTTTTTATGGGCAGTGTCCTGAAGAGTGCCCGTCTGCTTTTTCTCCCACAGACACCCTACATTTCCCCTTTCCAAGGGCAGCCCATGAATGTGCAGCTGAACATGTAGCAAGGGAGCTGCAAGGATCAGTACCCAGAGAGCTGCACTCTCCACAACACAGTAGGACTCTCTCATGACATTGGGCCACAGAACCTACCTGTCCTACTCTGCGATGACCTTTGCAAGCAGGGATTTCCACTTTGCGCCTGCCCCGAGGAGTCTTTGGGATCTTCTCCTCCCTGGAGGTGCTCTGCTCAATTGCTGAGAGCATGCTGCAAAGAGAGAGCAGGCAGAGGCTGTGTCAGCACAGGGCGAGCTTGCTGTGCAGCCTGTGCTCCCCAGCTGGGCCCTGCCTCTGCGGCACAAGGTGGTTGTGCAGCACAAAGGGCTCTGTTTGACTAGCAGCTGTATTGGGAGCTGCAGAGAAAGAGATACCCTGAGCTTTGGCACTCGCATGGGCATCAGCAGCCCCAGCAAAGCTCCCGATGCCCATGGCTATGCCGTCCCTTGCTGGGATGCAGAGAGAGAGCCAAGGTGTCCAATGCAAACATCTCCCCGGTACAAGGACCAGGGTACGCCAGGATCCCATCCAGTTCTCCACATCTCACCTCTCGGGAGGCTTAGTTCCCAGGGCTTGCTGATGGGTGCTCTCAGCTGGTTTTATCTTGGGTAACTTCCCAGGAGAAGGCCTTCTCGGAGGCAGGAGGTGCTTCTCCCAAGGGCTACCTGCAAGATGGATATGAGAAACCTCTGGAGAAGAGCATCTTTGCTGCACTTCAGGAAGAAGCATTTGAAGGGCTGCTCCATCACACTGCATCTTTGGCTTTAGTTTCCTTTCACAAGGGAAGCAGCCTGCAAGCCTGTGTCAGCACTCATGTCTTCCTTTACCTTTTGGCTTTCTTTCCTTAGGCTCGTCTTCCCCCTTCTTGTCCTCCTTGGCAGGCTGCAAATAGGCCCCCACGCTGGGGAAGAGATGGTTAAAAGCATCCCTGGAAGGAGGGAAGATGAGAGAGGAAATGAAGCTGACAACCAAGTCCAAGAAACCCTTGCTGTGCCCTTGCAGCGTGGGCAGAGAAGAGCAGCCCTTGTGACATGAGCCTTTCCAGCTCCTACACACCACATGTTCAACAGAAGGCCCCCATAACACCATAGCACTGCCCTCCTCCATGGCCCCAAGAGCCTCACTTGTCCATGGGCTTCTTTGTCCTGCCCTGCAGCCCTTGTGCAGCCTTGGCCTCTTTTGTCGGGCCTGGAGAATGCCGCTTGCCACGGAGGAAATGCTTTTCATGAGGACTCTCTGTAACCATGCAAGAAGAAACATCATGAGAAGGGCATCCTTGTGTCCCCTCAGGCAAGAGAACGTGCAAATCTGCTCAGTCCTGGCTGTGCAGTCACATGAGTCCTTACCTTCCCTCTTCTGGGATACCTTGGGGACAGGCTCAGTGCCTTTCTTTGCAGGCACTGCCTTAATCTCAAACCTAGAAACAAAAGAACAGCAGGCGGGAAAAAGTATTCTCCACTTTCCATCTTCATGGTGCAAGCAGGCTCAGAGAGGGCTGAGAGGTGTGCTATTGAGGGAGCTGCCCTGGAACAAGCTGTCGAGCAGGCAAGCTCTGGCAGCTCAGCCCTCGCACACAGCAGCTGAGAAGATGCTTGCTTGCCCAGCCCTGGGCTACGCCAGCAAATATATTCACGTTGGAAGGACCCGGACACCCCCAGGTTGTGTATGAAACTCCGCAGGGTGTTTGCCCAAGAGAACCCAATAGCGCGTTGGTGCGTTCTGCAAAAAGAACGGAGAGGTAGCAGATGAGGCTAAGGAATGCAATCAAGCACTAAGGCAAGAAAGTTTTGCACCTCGGAGAAAGACTGCCCCCAGGAGCCTCTTCCCCAGGGCTGTCTTTCACTGTGAAGAGCCCTCCAGTGCAATGACGGGATGCTGCACAGCTGTGCAATAACTCCCACTCCCTAAGTCCGTGGCAAAGACAGGGCAGGCTGGACACATGTTTGTCTGCACACCAGGCAGCTCTTTTCAGCTCCTCCTATGGAGCCTAAACCACTGAAGTCAAAGAGCAAAGAGCTCTACGGAGAGCTTGTACTGCCGGACGTCTTGCCTCTCCCAAGTGCTGCACACTGGAGGGGCACACCTGGACATGCGAGCTCAATGAGCCCTCAGTGAGGGGCTGGGAAGACCTCTAAGGAGTCGTGGTGAAAAGCATACACTCACCGAGAGGAGACATTTTAATACAATTCCCATCCCATCCACGGTGAGGAGAAACTCCTTGTAATATTGCACGGTGAGGATTTTATTTCGGCTCCTGAGTAAGCCAATGCCCTTGAAAACCAGGTCATAATCTTCTCCAAGTGCTGCGCCCCAGCAGAAGAGCAGCACAAGGTTGTTCACACACTCCTTCACCAGCTTCTCTGGAAAAGACATCTTTGATGACAGTAGAGAATAGTCCAGGGGGACAATTTCAAGGTCATCTAGAAAAGAGCAAAAGAGGCTCCAATTGGGGCCAGTGGCAGCACAGCAGCTTGCAATACAGACAGGGCAGAGGGCAGGTGGGCTTCCAGTAGCTCTGTCCATGCTCCATGCAAAAAGGAGAGCCCAGTGCCCTTTGGGGTGCCTGTGAGGGGTACAGGAATGGCCAGAGCAGCAAGGACACAGTAACCTGAGGAAAGGCTCTCTGGGGAGCAGGGATATCTTCGGAGGAGAGCAAAGGAGCAATGGTGTACTTGTGGGGGCAATAAATACACAAGTATGTTCCTGTGGGTTTCAGCTTGGGGCAGGCTGCTCTGTCACTGGAGAAGCCTGAGGAGCCCTGGGGCCAGAAGAACCTCGGCGTGGCCACTTGGGGCCTTGCGGTGCACAGGGCCAGGAGGACTCTATGGGACTTTGTCCCATCCCCCGGGGCCTACATACATATGGGACCAGGGGAGTGGTATGGGCCTCAGTGCAGCCCACCAGGGCCTCCATGCATGTGGGGCCAGGGAGCCCTATAGGCCTTGGTGCAGTCCCATGCGGCCTCCACGTGCATGGGGCCTCCGTGTGCACTGGGCAGGGGGACCCTAGGGGCCTTCATGTGGCCCCCAAGGGCCTCCATGTGTACAGGGCCAGGGAGGCCCTATGGGCTCCGTACAGCCACCCCATCCCTCTGTGCACTGAGGCCCCTGGGGACCACACAGAGGGACTGTAGGGGCCCACCTATCCGTGTGCACATGGAGGCTCCTGGGAGCTGCACGGGTGCTGATAGGGCACTCCTATCCCTTTGTACATGGAGGCCCCAGGGGCCCTCATGGATGTCCCTTGGAACACAGGATGTCCCCGAAGAGCCAGCACACATGTTCCCATGCACACGGAGGCCCCTGGGGGCCACATAGAGGTTCGTAGCACCCCCCTGTCACCTTTCCTACGGAGGCCTCGGAAGGCCGCAAGGAGGCCTGCAGGGCCTCCAATCCTTGTTCACACACAGGCCTGGAGTGACCAGAGGGAGGCCCGTAAGGACCACCCTGTTCCCATGCACACTGAGGCCCTAGGAGACCACACGGAGGCCCGTAGGGCCCCTCTATCCTTCTGCGCATGGAAGCCCCTGGGGGCACACGGAGACCCATAAGGCCTCCCCTTTCCGTTACATGCGGAGGCACCTGGGGATGCACAGAGGATGGTGGGGCAACACAGAGGACCATAGGGGCCCCCCATAGCCAAGTGAATGGAGGACCCTGGGAGCCACATGGAAGTGCATAGGGCTCCCCCATCCCGGTGTACATGGAGGCCACTGCCATAGGGCCAGAGCAGCCCTTCCAGGCACGCACACCTCCACACCTTGGCTCTCCGTGGCAGCAGCAGTTTAGAGAAACCTACCACATTGCATGTCTTGGGGCTGGGGCATTATTGAGCTGGTGGCGGATCTGGCTCACAGTTCCCTGGGGCAAAGGCAGGGCCAGAGGCAGAGGAACAAGCAGCCATCTGCCCCTCTGAGCCCCTCCTTCAGCAGGGGCTTGAGGCAGCCACTGCTGAGCTGCTGCCATCTGCCTTCCCCTCAGGAGGCGGCCGTCGTGCGAGAGCTCGCCATCCAGCTCTTCCAGGACGTGATGACCACGGTGGAGGGCAAGCAGAAAGGGCTGCTGAGGAAGCTTGTGCACAGCAGCCTGCTGCCCTTGCTCATTCACACCCATGAGTACATCCCCAGCATGGCGCAGGTGTGTGACTACATAGGTTAGTTGTGTGGGACCAGGAGGGTTTGTCTGTTTTCTGTCCAAGTTTGCCCAGCAATGTCCTGGCACTGGCATCCCTAGGGGATTTCTAGCTGTCCCTGCAGTCATCCTAGGCCAGGGAGCGGGCGAGCTCTGTCTTGCTGCACTCACATAGTGGTTGCCCCACATGTGTGCCCACGGGCTCCAAGCCCTACTCGTTGCCTAGGTGCAGCTTCCCCTAACGGGGGAAGACAGCACAGATTTGGAAGATTGGTGAGTGTCTGGTAAGGAGAGCTCCAAAGGCCCCAAGACCTGCCCTGCACAAGGCCTGCCACCCTTGCCCTCTCCCTCTCTCATGTCACCTCCCCACCACCAGCCCATTGCTGCGGGCTCTGCAGCTGCACATGTGCTCCCCATTCTCCAGCACACTGTCCTGCTGGGCTCTTCTCAAGTACCACAATGAATCAGTGCCTCCAGGGTGGGGAAGAAGAAGCCCCTGTTCCACTGGGCCTTGCTGCCAGGATGGCACCTCAGCCTGTCAGGAGAGCAAGCACTGTGCCCTCTGCTCTCCCAAAAGCTTCATGCCGCATGGCTCCTGTTTGGGACTTTGAATGTCCCAGCATGTTGGGGAATTCTTACAAGATAATGGACGTTTGGATTCACACGTAGAGGGTGAAAGATAGCTCCCAAAAAGGTGCAAGTATCAGCGCCTTGGAAATATTTGGGTTGGCGCATTGACGCTGCTAGTGTAAAACCCATCCAGCTCACTATTACAAAAAATGCATCTACTGTTCGTGATGTGCAAAAGCTGGTAGGAGATGTACAGTGGGTACGTAGCATTTGCGGAATTGCAAATAACGATTTACAACCCTTAATTGATCTATTGAGCACCAGCTCTCGAACTGATGATAAACGAGAGTTAAGTCCCAATCAGCAGCGGGCTATTGGACACAATAGCAGAAAAGATTTTGTACCAGCTGGTATGGTAGAGGAGAACGGCTACTGAATGAATCCATCCCTGCCATCCATTCATGCCAGTGGGATCCGATTCGACAAAATCTGTTGATAGTTTTAGAGTGGGTCTTTTTCGGTCCCAGAATTCTGTAACCACACGCTTGGAGGCCTTTGCTAGACTTATTATGAAGGGTCGTGAGAGAGTCGTAGGTATAGCAGGTACAGAGCCCAGTACTATCCTCCTCCCTATGAAGAAATGGTATCTAGAGTGGGGACTGAGATACTCGTGGTCCTTACAGGTCGCCCTAGAAGCCTATGGTGGCCCAACTTCTATTTCATATCTCGGCCATCGACTCCTAAAGTTTCTTGAAGATCAAGATATTGAGGGGAAGCCGTGGAAATCTTAGACGCTGGTCTCTGGCCCAACCGTATTTACGGATGCGGAAAAAGGACAAGGTGGGCTGCCTGTACATGGCAGAATGAGGATAGTACACACACCTTTTTCCTGCAAAGGCTCTGGCGCACCAGTGTGGTTTATCCCTGACTGACGCACAGGGAATTGGTAAGTCCTGTCTGGACTCTCAGCAGATCAGCTTTGGACTAGGCCTTGGGGTCAATCCCCAGGGAACATTACCATTGCAGTTACAGCAGATGGCTGTCCCCCACGTCCCTGAATTTGGCTTTAAAAAAAAGGTCCATGTCTCCATTGGTGCCTTTTCTTGTGTTATCTGGGCTATTTTCTTGTGTTATCTGGGCTTTTCTTGTGTTATCTGGGCTATTCCCCTATGATAGTGCACCACGCCCTTCTACAAGAGCGACTTAGCGTTCCAATATCAACAGGCATTAAGATGAAGGCATAAGATGAATTCCTGCTAAGTGGATAAAGCCCTATGTCAGACAAACAGAGGCCAACAACATCAAAAGCCATACAAAGACAGACATCCTACCTCAACCAGCGGTTGCTGAGATTTAATAAAGGCAGTTGGCGTTGTGTTCATAGTTCTGTTAACCTTACTAATATTAATTCCCTGTATGTTGTGGTTGGTTCAAGGCTGTTAACCTTATTAATGTTAATTCCATGTATATTGTGGATGTTTCATAGTTCTGTTAACCTTACTAATGTTAATTCCCTGTATGTTGTGGATGGTTCAAGGTATGGTAACAAAAATGATCAACACAGCCTGGGCTGCTCAAAAACAAAAAGGGGGAATTTTGGGGGAATTCTTCCAAGATAATGGGCATTTGGATGCCATGTAGCTGAGCAACCCATCATTTGAAAGAAAGCGGACCTACATGAAGGACACTCAAGGGCAAGGAAGGGGGGAGAAAATACAAAGTAACCGACTCCCAGATGCACCAATCAGAAAGGACGTACTCAGCCAGGCAGAAACTGCAATTCGCCAGGCAGAAACTGCAAGTCGCCCTGTGAACAGCTTGCACCAGCCTATCAGCATTGGCATAAGGTCAAGTAACATCTGGCAATGCACCAATCGGAGAATGTTAGCAGGCACGGGACTAGCTCTGTAGTGTATAAAAGATGTGGGGGTTTGCACTGAAGTGGCTCATGCTGATCATATTGGTTTTTGTGAGGAATTGCTAAAGAGCCCTCATGGTCACTGACAGAGCAGGGGAAAGAGGAGACAGCAGCTCAGGCAGGAGAACAGGCCTGGCTGTCAGAAGTTGTGGTCTCTGAGCAAGCCCTAAAATAGTGTCTAACAACACTATTTTAGTTCCGAAATTCAAGTTTGGGAAAACTTTATTTCTTCATCCTCTTGTATTGGTTGGAACCTTCATCAATGCTTTAAATTCACTTTCCATCTTGTGACTTAGCTTTCACTTCACAATTTTCATATATTCAGTCTAAGAGACATTACTCCAGAGTCAGGCAGCCTTCCACCTTTGTTTCCCCCTTATATTTAAAGCTTATTTAAAATCTTTTTATTTGCCAGTAACTTGGTTTCCCATTAGTTCAGATGAAATCTACTCCCTTTGCACAGGATCCCTTTGTTACACAGTTGTCTTAGCAATTTCCATCAATGTTTCTCCACTTTCCTTGATAGCCATACAATGCTAAGAAGATTTCAGAAAATGCCTCTTTTTCAAGAAGCCCAGAAGAAGAATTGCATTTGAACCTCCATTTCCAAAGCCATGCCTGTATCGCAGGATGCCCATCACAGGATGGGCAAGCGCTCCCAGTCCTCACAGACTGCTTAGAGTGTGGGCATGGCTTGGGGAACTGCTGAGAGATGGTAGCGTGCCACAAGCTGCTGGTGGTGATGCAGCTCCTTCCTCTGCAGCAAGCTGGAGTCCAGGGGCACACAGGGCAATGTTGGACAGGCATCTCAAGGCTCCTCCGATGGTGTAGCCAGGAAAGAACAAAAAAAAAAAAGTGTGGAGGACACATGCTAATATACAGCAAGCCTGTGCTCTGTGCCCACAAGGAATGGTGGCTTGCCCACATGGAGGGGAACACAGTGAGGAGCAGGCTGTTGCACTGCAGAAGCAGCTGCCATGATACAGCTCTGGCTGCCAAAGCTCAGAGATATCCCTATAGCACCAACTCCACAGCCTGCTTAGAGCTAGATTCCCAACATGCCTTCCCTCTTTTTCAAGATGCTCTGATAAAGAGGTTGCTTAGAATCTCCATTTCCAAACCCATTCCCATCTCCCTTCTACAGAGTGAAAGTTGGATATTTCTGTCTCGTTTTATTTTCTTTCGTCTTCTGAAATGCTTTTGACATTTAGGCTTAGGGAAGCTTTCTTTGCTCTGAAACAGATGCTGAGGTGAGGCCAGGTGGTCTCCTTGAGCCATACTCTGAAACTAAGATCTCCCTGCAGCAGCCTCCCAACTCTCTGCTTCCTCTCTGCTCCCCCTCTCCACTCCCATCATCTCCTTTCCCTGTTTCTTGCTTTTCCCTCTCCCACTCCATCTCTCCCTTTCTTCCATTATCTTTCCCCACTGCACATTGCTGCCGTGCACACTGTCCCTCTTAGCTCTTCCTTGCTGCCCCTCTCCCTTTTCTCCTCTTTAACCTGCCCCCTTTCTCCTTACATGTTTATTCCTCCTTCTTTTCATAGAATTATAGAATCATAGAATGCTTAAAGTTGGAAGGGACCTCAGAGATCATCTAGTCCAACCCCCCTGCTCACGCAGGGTCATCTAGAGCACGTGGCACAGGGCTGCATCCAAGTGGGTTTTAAGGATCTCCAGAGGAGGAGACTACACAACCTCTCTGGGCAGCCTGTTCCAGGGCTCTGCCATCCTCACTGTCAAGAAATGTTTTCTTACGTTCCTGTGGAATTTTTGGTGCCTTAGCTTGGGGTCGTTTCCTATTGCTGTCCACCACTGAAAAGAGGCCACTGCCTGCTCCTCACTGCCTCCCTTGAGGTATTTATACACACTGATCAGGTCCCCTCTGTTCTGGATGGGTTCAGGGCTCGGCAATTGAAAGCACACGCAGTGAGAGCAAAATCCACCCCTTAGTTTATTTAGCACAATTCACGCTAACATCACGCTAAAGCAAGACGACTACTTAGCAACTACCTGTGAAACGAGGCGCCTACGCAGCAATTACTTACGAGAGGATACTTGCCAGCAGGACAGCGAGACCCATCATTCCCCCGACATGGACAAGAGGTGGCTGACAGGCTCCAAGCTTGCGGGCATCCCCGCGGAGACAACATAGGTCTCGGTTGGAAATCTCCCCCCCACCTCTGATCCACGATTACTTTTTATATCTGGCGCATCCCACCACGTAGGGCCACCACGTGTCAGGAGGCGTACCAGAGGGCGGGCAAAGCTCCACCTTTTTCATTATCCAATTTTCCCCAGTGTGTGCATGCGCGCCCACCAGTGGGGGTCTCTGGTCTCGTTATGAGGGTCCCGCCTTCATCATCTTCCTCTCCCTCGCCTC
>JAVCKT010098973.1:0-10288 GCA_032273925.1 Rhynchotus rufescens | reverse complement strand
AAAAGATGAAAAGTCATTGGCTAGATATTTAGGAGTGAAAGCCAAGTGAAGAAGAGTAGAAAGAGGAAATGAGAAAGAAGGCAATCAGATCATCTTTTTGCTTCTCTTTAACCACTCCTCTCTCTATGGATACAATACTGCAATTTACTGTTTCTGTTCTATGGGTCTTCCAGTCACTAGTGTGCAAACTAAGTGTACAAAACCATTAAAAGAAATAAGTATTTTCATGCTATCTTCAATATAAGAGTCATTAGCATCTTAGCTTGTAAATTCCTGTGATTATTTTGCAGAGGTCCAACATATATAGAGAAAGGTGGGCCTATACTACATTCTTACACTGGAAAAATAATATAGAGTTTCCAGAAGTCAACAACAGACTGTGCATGTTAAATTTATTATGATGATAAGCAGAAAATATGGGTTACTAGAGATCAATTTCAAGTATTCATTCAAATTCTGAATTTTAATTATAGTCTTTTTTTTCCTAATAAAAAACAACTTAGAATGTATTTATCTTGATGTATGAAAGGAGAAGGGCTGAGGAGAAACAATTAATACTTGCAATACTTGTTTCATTTGCTAACTGTGGCCTTCACCATCCTTCATATCCTCATGGTGTTATTCAATGTTTGCTTAAACACTTCCTGTCCTTGTATTTCTTCAGCTGTGATTGTTAGATCAGTTCTCACAGTTATGCCTCTCAATATGATAATGGCTTGAAATTTTCAAACACATGCTCCAAATTTTCTTTTACTGAATGTTTCTTTTTTGAGAGTACTTCTTCTTATGTTATTACTTATAATGAACAGAATATATTAATTCAAGGCGTCTAAAGTGCATAGACAACTAAGTTTAGAAGATGGTTCTGTCAGCAACTCACCCTTGTCATGCTTGTGGTTCTCCATGTTTCTGCTTTTTGTTTTTTGGTGTGCTAAAATACACTTATATCGATTGACTGCATTTGAAATAAATAAGCAAAGGCTGTGTTGAAAATAAAATCAATCCTGTGTTTAATTCTCAACATGATGTTTTGTATGCAGGCGAAAAATATATACCCAATTAAGCATGAGCATAAAATCACAGAGACAGAAATACGATGGATTTTTCAAAATTGCGTCTTTTAAATATATATGTAATAAAAAGGCAAGATTTTTCACAATCACTATATTGAATAATGAGAGAAAATGAAAGAGATTCAGCAATACCTACTGGAAAAGACAAGTAAAATGATTCTTTTTCCATCTTCATCCTCATTCCCTATTTATGATAGTTTAAATCATTTTGCAGCTATCCTATCCTGAGCTCCATATCTTATGCCTTAAGCAGGATTCTAGTTTGTCGGTTTTTATCAAGGGCTTTTAGAAGATGCTAATAATTTGCAGCAGTGGATACAGATCAGTAGTACCTCTGAGTCTCGTTAAACAAAATACTCTCGAAGTCTAACTGACCATTTCCAATGAGAATATAAAAACTTCAGTAGTGTTTAGTAGTTAAACATTCAGTGCCTTTTGGCATTTCTAAGGAACTCCTTTAATGTGGTTTCTCCGTTTAAAATTCCAAAGGAAGGATGTAAGCATGTAAAAAGACAAAAAAAATTAACTGCACTCATTCCGAGCCAGTTACAGGACTAACTCAATTCTCTCATATTTCCATTGTAAGTAGACTTATTTTGATAAGGCCTGTGTTTGTACGTGCCTAACATAACCCAAGCGAGTGCTAAAAAGTTTATTCTTCATCACTTCTTTCACGATGGTCACAAACTACTTAACTCTCAGAGGAAATCTGTTGAACAGTTTCTGCATAAGTGATTGCAATGCAGTGGTCACACTACAGTGTTACCAAAGCAAGAGCTTAAAATGTCACTTTTCAGAAGAAAGACACTTCTTCCTTTCTCTGGAACTTTTTATTTCCTTCTTTTCTCTGGAACTTTTTTAACTCTTTAACTCCAACTACATTCCCGAATTTAGATTTCTCTGGATAAAGAAGTAGGAGATAAAAGTAGTTGTGGCGGTTTCAGCATTTTGGAGAACCAAGAAGCATCTGGCTTGTTACTCAATTCAAACAAATATGCCAACAAGGAGAGTCTCTCCAGGCAAGCATCATAGGCACTACTAGCTGCAATAAAATGAATAGTGTATTTCTCTGCTTGAGGACTTGAAACATCCTAGGCTACTGTTTCACACTACTTTCTAGTCCAATTCTGGGGAATCAGACCCTCACATAACGCACTGCTGCAAATCTACTCACACTGCTCAATAGTTCAGTTACAGATTGAGCTGATAGGGAGTACCTAGCAAGCCACTGAGAGATAGGGCATTTTTTCTTTTCCTCTTCCCTTCACCTCTCCCGAGGCTATCCATTTTCCTTCCTCCTGAATTGTGTGCTTTCTCTGTTCTCTACTCTGTGCACGGCCATGGATGATTTTGCTCATCCTGTGCTCCTGACATGGCTGGTTTCTTGATGCCCACTTCAGCATCTCAGTGTTACTCTGCTTTCATACAGACCCTGTATTTTTCATTTCATCACTCATTCCCCTCAGTTCCTGTAGTCTCCTGTGCTCCATCTGTGTTGATGGCTCCTCTCAGATGCATCTCTTCAACCATCGTGTAGCTTATGGTATTTTAGACCTCTCTCCTCTCTTTTCATAAGTGTTCTGATATATATGAAAGCAAATTGCTGCACCCCTTCTTCACAAGCTTGCTTCTATTCCTTTTTTTCAATCACTATATTATTTCATTTTTTTATATATAAAATATACAGTTGGTTGTGTTTAATTTCCCTTTCTTTCTCTTTATGTTCATACTGTCTTTATGTTAAAACTAGTATTTTAGCACACAAACTAATCTTCTAACTGTCCTGAATTTGACAGTTGCCCTCCACTGCTGTCTAAATCCATGATAGCTCTGTAGTTTCTTTTTTCATATGTTTTAATAGATCAACAAATCATGCTCTTATATTTATTTATATTTAAAGCCGTCCTGGACTTCTTTGCTTTCAAAACTGAACAAAAGTGTTGTTTCTAATATTATTCTGATGCATTCTAAGACTTCTTCTACTACTACTACTATCGAGGTACTTCCTCAGAAAGTATTACCTATTTTTTAAAGCAGTGACAAATAGGGACTGGTAGATTCTTCAGCTCTCTCTGAAGAGAAAATGCCTTTTAGTGGCAGAAAATGAGACCTTTTAGTCTGTCTTGTCCAGAGGGAGCTTTCAATTATACAGCTGAAAAAATGAAATGTGCACTTCTCTTTATTTATTCTGTTGGCAGTGTCTATGCAGATTTTATCCCTGTGAATCTGTTAGCATTATGTCATTTAAGACTGAGTAAGGTTATGAGTTAAATTAATATGAATTCATTAATATTTCAACATCATGTTATAACTGCTTATAAAATTATTTATAGTCCTTGGCACATCACAGTCTCATTGACTTATATTTTATAAATTAAAATCTTTAATTCAAAATATACTTGGTATTGAGAAGTAAAATACATACCACAGGATGAATGTATATAATAAATATAGTATTTAATAAAATAAATGTATATGTGTATTAGCTATGTTATTCACATGTCTCAACTAGCAGAAGAATTAATTTACACATATTACACAATTCCATAAATTAACCATACCATAATAAGTAAACCTTGGTTCCTTCCTCTAAACAGCCTAAAGGGGAGGAGAAGGAGATGAGTATTTTTGCATGTTCAGAACTTCAATTAATCAAGCCAAAAGCCCTAGAACTATTTGCAAAAATGGTCTACTCTTATATGAAGTCATAATTGTTGGTTCAAATATGGGAAGAATATTAGAATAACACTCAAAGAACTCCCCAGAGCAGAAGTCATTCAGTTCAATCTGTGCTGTGCTTCACATTTTATTCAGAGAAAAGATTGCATTAACTTAAACAGCTTTATCAGTGATGTGGAAAAATAGGTATATAATTTCCCAGATATACATATTATGCTAAATTAGGAAAAGCCATGAACAGATAAAATAGGGTAACAAGAAGCAAAGTAATAATGTGCTTTGAAATAAGTACTTCAAATTCAAAGAAGCAAAAAATCAGGTCAGATGATTCTGGAAATAATAATCTAAACCACATCTTTTCTGAGGGAGATATGTGCAAAGGGGGGATATCTGGAAATAAATTGAATATGAATCCGTACTGGGAGACCAATGAAGACAGTATGATTTTGATCTGGATACTGATAAACAGTATATACTAGATTATTGAAAGCCCCTTTCTATGAAGCATTGAAATAGCCACATCTGTAGTTCTCCTTCTCAGTACCACATGATGTCAAAAAGAGAGAATTTTTGAGAAAAATAAATAAATGCATGCATACAAAAGATGGATTTTTTATATATGGGTAAATGGAAAAAATGAAAATGTCAAGAATCTAAAAATGAGAACATAACGCTGCATTCCTGCATTCATCGTTCAATATCTTTATGTATGATCTACCTAAAATGGGCTTATTACTCATGACAACAACAGATTTAAGGTAAAGCTACTTAATTAGAAAAAAAAATGTTTTGATGTAGATTTCAATTTTAAAGATAGATTTTCCTTTTCTTTAAAAAAATATTGTTTAGGTTTTGGCAATTAGACATTGCTTAGGTGAAGTGCTCAAGAAACAGAATAAATATTTCAGGAGATACAAATCTGAAGAAAAGATTAAAAAGAGATTAATTGGAAAAGAAAGAGAAAAATGATTATGCAAAAATATATAAAAACAGGGAATAAATGATATTTTATTAAAGTTTTTTTTTGCGCTTCAGAGTGTTCTCAGCGAATGGTCATGCACTACACTTCTTGCAGTTATAACAGAATTTCCTGGATCATCACTACCTATTTAGAGGGAAAAGCCAGAATCTTTTCAATGCTCTAGGTTTTGCCTGAAATAAATTAAATCAACAGCTTTGTGAAAGAAGATAGGATCTTTTTTCTCAGAAATTTTTCTGTGCAAATGATACTTCAAATAAATATTGATACATTAATGAATCATTACTCATGAATAAACAGAGCCTTAACAAATTTAACATCATAAGTTTAACATCATGATGATCATATAGATTGGCATCCTAATTTCAAAGCCTATGAGAAAAACAGTGTTCCTAGATAACTACTGAAATTGGAAAGGCTTAATAAAATTCCACAAATTAGTTTTGGAGGTTTATAGAAAAAATACACTTTAATAAGTAATAAGACTGTGAACTTTAATTTTATGGAAAACACCTGGAGAAGGGTGGTTTTGCACAACTCATTACCTCATCTGTGATTTAAATGAATTTATTAATTTTCAACCTTTTGGGGAAGAAAAGAGCATTGACAGGAGGAGTGCAGGAAGGCAGATTCAATGCAAGCTCCATGTAACTACTAAGTGCTACAGGTTGGACACAATCACCATTCTCTGCTTTAAAATCAGTAAGGTCACACAATGGAATTAGTATTGCCTAGTACTTTCTGATAGTTTAAATTTCTTCTGATCAGTCATTCTAAAAGAAAGTGAGACTGAGCTCTCTCATTCCCCAAAGCATGTCTCTTTGTTAAAACTGTTAGATTTGCTACAATTGTAGTCTTGTCTTGAATAAAATGATAGATGCTTTTAACTAGATGTTTCACTTGATAAGAATGCATTGGATTAATTTTGAAAAAATTTGTGCTATATCTAGAACCTACCTATATAAATATTTCTGAATCTTGGATAAGTTACCAAATAAGAACAGATTTGCAGTGAAAAGAATGGATGTTTTATTTCTTCCTAGACCCCTTCTGAAGATTTTGTTCATAGTAATGATTTTTGAGGCAAATTAATTAGCTGATCAGAGACCTATCCCTAAAAAAAGCCTGAAACAATGGTCACTTCAAAGGTTTTGCTAACTACAATTCTGGTAGATTCCAAGGCCATCACATTTTGAGTTTAATAGTTTTGATTGCTCTGCTTCTAAAAAAAGATGTTCACTTGCAATAGAGGGGTCTTGTGAGAAATACATGAAAGTTCTTGAACAAAATATATCTTATTAAAGTAAGAACACAGTTGTGCATATGATGGCAAGCCCAGGGAAAAGTCTGCTAAGAGGAGCGCACCATCAGAGCCCTGCAGATGCAGTACCATGATGGAGAAAGCACATGGCTGAACTGAACAAGGCCAAACCATTTTCTGTGTCCTGTCAAATAAATCTTCTGATTTCTATCAATAATGACAAAGAAGCAGGGCCTGAGTATTTTCTGTATGTTTTTTTCTTTGGTGAAAAAGGCATTTCCCTGTATCAAACTGAGAAATAATCAGCAGCAGATGCTGCTGCTGCTACTATGCATTGTATCTCCATGTAATTGCGAGAAGGACAAAAAAAAAAACACTCCAAAACACATCCAGTGATTATTTTAAAAGAATGCTAAACAAAAAAAAAGCTTTTTTTTTTTGAAGTGTAACTTTCTTTGATCATACATCTATCTTTCTTTTTCGCAGAAAGCCTTTTCTGGGCTTTCAAAAGTTTGAGAAGTTTTAAGATCAGTTTTCTAAAGCGATCTTAAAAAAAATGCCCAAAACTAAGTTAACAATCCACCTCAACCTTTAAACTCTTTTTAGTCTAAAGAACAGCTTTTAATCAATTGAAATGAATAAAAGAACTTTGAAAATAAAATTAAAGAAACGTAAATTTTTATTAACATAAAGATTTTCTCCATTTTGTAAACGAACTCTACTTGGAAATTACAGGTCATGATCAATTCAAAACATAAAACTTGGAGGAAAAAAGCAGCAAGAGTTTGTCAACAAAGCGAGATTATGCTCTGTACCAAAAAATGTAATTATAGTGTGATTACTTTGGAAAAATTGCATGAAACTATTGCAAAGGACAGTTTTAACTGATTTTAGCAAAACGATGACACCATTTTCAATACTTTTTTACAATTCTATATACTGACATTTAATACACTTAGTGTCCTAAAGGTCCATATTTGCATAATTCAACATTAAAAACAAAGCACAGGCAGAAGGGAAATGCTAGCACTGCTGAGAACATACGTATATTGAAAGAAACACTCCTAGAATTTTGCTAGGTGCTCAAATTTTGATCCCGTGAGTTTGGGATCAAATTATGAATTTTGTCTTGAAATTTTTGAGGAACAGGTAGCTCATGAAGCATATTTAGCTTATGCAGGGAGAAAAGATTGTAAGAAAAGGTGACAGATTAGCAACATTCCTGCAAAAGCCTCCTTTTCTAAAAGGAAGATATAACTTCCGAATGCAAAATTCCAATGCAACCTGATTCTTCTATGAAATCTTAATTTAATTACATTGTTTCTTCATTCTTGAAGATAAATAATCAACTTGTAGTTCATGCCCAGGCTGGGAATGTTTTGTACATAATGAATGCACAGGTCAGCACAGTACAATGCCCCTCTATATTCTTCCTGCTTGAAAAGATATTTTACCCCAAGATAAAAAGACAGAAAAGCCTCAGGAATGCTGGAAAACTGCTTGCATGTGTTCAACTCACATTTAAAGACAGTGCCAATCTAATGAGAGTATTTCAAACTCATTTACTGGTCTCACTTCCACCTGAACGTCTTCCTTAGCCAGTGGTCCCCATGGCTTCACTTGAAGAATGTGGGTGCTCGATTAGACACTTTTATGAAGCCTATTAAATTATATGAGGTGGTCTGCACTTAAGGCTGCAAAGCACTCATTAGGGTAGTGTTATAATGCTGAGAAAGCTTGACAGCAAAAGCAGAGGCTGAGTAGCTCTTCAGCATTTTCTGAATGAAAGTGATTTTAATTGCCTACCACCTTATACTCTGTGGTCTTGCCATGCTTGGTTAGAACAAACAGGGTCAAAGGCTCTACCAGCAGGGCTCCCACTTTTATCTTTCTTTCAGCAGTAGCTACATTAAGGACTTAGAAATAGGACTGTTGCCACTACCATTAGCTATGAAAAGAGCTCCCGGCCGTGTCGTGGAAAGCATCTTGACTCCAGAACTGGAACAGCTGGTTTCCTGGTCATAAGCACCTCTAGGTCATTTACCCTTTGCCTCATATATCTGGTGTAGAAGTAGTGTTGATGCAGTTGGCTCCTTGTTATGCAATTTTGGAGGAGAAGGATGGACACCATCCAGCTCATGATGGGCCTTTCTCAGTCACCCCTGGGCTCAAAGAGCCTCTATGGCAAAAGAGATTGTGATTCAGGCACTAACATCAGCTCAGGTTTGTCACCCAGGATTGGTCAATGGTGCTATATCCCTGGCAGTACACTTAGCTCCAAAACAGAAATGGGCAGCCCAATTTGATTTCTGTAACTTCCCAACTTTCTTAACCATTCATAACAAGTTACTTCATAAGGTTGCAAGCTGTTGCACCCAGCTGCAAGTTTCACATTCTACTTTTCTTCACTGCCAATCCTATTGCTATTTGGCTTTGCTTTTAATTTCTCCCTGTTTTATGACTGACTATAACTCAGCACTGAGCCAGAGAAGGGGCTGAACCATGACTAATAATGTGAGCACTGCAGTACACTCTGTGACAAGTACCTGTCAGCACAGAATAGGAAAGGGTCACAGGACTAAATTGATTAATAATAAAGTGCTAGCTACAAAACCTAGCATTGGGGAAGACATGACAGTGGCAGTGTTTTGTGGAAGAAGAGAAACCCCAAGAGAACCATGAAAGAGCCCATGCTACCTTTCCTCATGCTTGTTAATGCTTTTGTTGGGCACTTACTTTATTGACTTTAATAAGCTTGCTTGTGAAATGAGGTGCTGCTCAATGGGCAAGACAGGAATTACAGATTAATCAAGTTATTGGACAAACCACAGGAGCATTCGGTAGTAATATTCCTGCTTCTTTATCCTGAATGTAATTTCAAGCTACACTGGACAGTTAGCATAATACATTTTGCAGAAATATTAGTAGGGAATGACTAATGTAGTTGCATTAACATATCTGTTATCTGCTTGAAGCTGTTTCTATTCCCACAAAAGATTTCCCTAAAAGAAGATGTTTACGTTCTGCATATTTCAGCAAAAGTAATTCAGAAATCATTTTGCCTCTAGCTGCTATGTAGAATAAGGAAAAAATGGCATTTTCCTTATTGGCATAAGTAGCCTAGAAACAGTTTCTCCAGAATTGATCCCATTTCTTTTAGTATCTGTGACAATGCTCCCTACCTATTTAAGGAACTCAAAACTTGTGGTTTTATCTCCTGCTGCTATTAAAAGGAACACTCGTTCAAATAGCAGAGGGGATGAGTTCTAAAACACTGGTATCACTTCCTTGGTAGAGGATGATCTTGTGATAAAGTATGAGTCTGAGTGATCATGGAAGCTGAACTACAATCTGTACTTCCCCACTGAGGTGTTCTCTCTGTGTTCACAGAGTGTTCGTGGCAATTACAAACTCTGAGATATTGCTGAAAAAATACACCAACCAGAAGAATCAGATCTTCTTTTTTCTTTTAAATCCACCTCTTATCTTCTACAGTGTGAGTGAATCTGTCTATTGCTTAGTCACTGTTTCAACTAGCAAGATATGTTTGGAAGACTTAGTAAGGCATTTTGGCCATAGTTTGAGAATAAAAGCAACCTAGGAAGAAAGAAGGTCATTTTAGTGCAAATATCAATGGCATCAATGGGTAGTGTTCTCCAACTATCATATTCTGTTTTGGGCACCACATCTCAAGAGACACTGGAAAAAGTCCAACTAGAAATGACCCTGACCATGGGGTTGGGAAATATAAGACCTCAAGGGAGGTCTTTCTAATCCTGAGGAGAAAGAACTACCTGAATTAATAGGATGTATGGTAATAGCTTTCAAGTATGTGAAAAGAAAAAAAAACTAAAAAGAAATGTAATCAATTGTTTTCTGTGGTCACTGAATAAAAGATGAGAAATAAATCTCCTAATTTTCAGCAAAGAATATTTAGCTTGAAAAACTTTCTAACTAGGGGAATAGATATCTAAGAATAGTGTAATTGCCTGCATAATTAGAATTTGCAAGAGGCTGTGCAAACATCTGTTAAAGAACTGTAAGGATTACTTCATCTTGCCTCAATGCAGAAAGTGAGAACTAATGATCTCTTGAGATCCCATAGAGCTTTCCATTTCTCTGATGCTATGGATTTTATGACAGAGATACTAGCCAGACATGTGAATTGGGTGAAACTCAACACCATAAAAAGAGGATATTCAGTGGTGTCTTAATAAAAACACAATATATTCACTAAGCTAAGCATTACAAGCAGTAAATATTTTTAATCAGCAGATGTATTGTTGAGTCTCAATA
>JAVCKT010098972.1:0-10290 GCA_032273925.1 Rhynchotus rufescens | reverse complement strand
AAGAAGAGAACATGTCAAATCCTCATTGGACTGATGACAGATCAGGGGCGTGGGCTTACTGCATAAAAATGTGCTAGAGTCTGCAATAAACGGGCAAGGTGATAAACTCATATTGAGTCAGTTCTTGTAACCGGCTTCGATCTCCTACACAAGATTTTTCTCTCTGCCAAGTTCTTTACCTCTTTTCCCCAGCCTAAGCCCCTAGCGGTGCTTATCTAGATGGTCTGTGCACAGAAGCACAACGTGCCATGACCAGCATCCCCACTGGTGGGGCAGTCTCGCATCTCATCCTCGCGGGTTCAGGATGTGCCACCTTCTGCTTAGTGCAGCATTACCCGAATTTACACTTGGCTCCCATCAGTTGCAGTGAGCAAGTATCAGGCTTCAGTCTGGGAGATCAGAAGTTCATTTCCAGACAAATACACACACCCCCACACACAGTTATCTGCTTCCCATTAGCATTCACAATTTAAGCTATTTTTGCCTACGATAGTCCTCAAGGTCCTAATTCAGCACCTTCTCTTCAGCCTTGTAGCAGATGAGTTCTGTTTAGTCAAGCAGTGCTTTGGAAGTCTTTTATGTCTATTAATGCTTATGTTTAGAAAGAATAAAGCAAAATAACAAAATTGTTATCTGGATTTTTCCTCATCAGTTGTTCCACTTATTTCTCAAAAGGCAGGAAGTGTCCAACCAGTTAACAACCATCTCTTCAAAAAATCCTAATGCATAGTTCTAGTTCATACTGATTTTATGTACTGCAGATTATTAGCTTTAATTTCTATTAAATATCTATTTATTATACCAAATCTTTTCAGACCCACATCCTGTCCTGCCAAACCAGCACCCAGGGCAAGAAGTTGGTCTAGTCTATCTCCACATAAGCCTAGAAAGCACCAGTAGCAGAACCAGCTGCCTGCCAGCCCTTCCTACCAAGCACCTGGGCATAATCCCATTTCTCTCTGCTCCACCAGCACTCAGCGCCTGACAAACTTAGCTTTCTGTAGAGCAGATGGAGAGGAAGTGAATGATCCTTTTCTGAAAAATTATTGAAAAATTCTGGGCATTTAGCCCAGTCTTTTTCAGCTCATTTTCATAAGTTGGTCTCCTAATCCAAAGAATTGTGTTTTGGCAGAAGGTTTTCATTTATTCCCAGTATTATAGTAACTGGGAACCCTCTATTACAGTACTCATCATCATGCAAAACCAAGTTGCCTCCACTCTAAAATAAAACAGCAGTAAATTGTGATATTCTTGCATCGGGATGAGACTACACGGAAGCCGTTCCCTTCTGAAGGCTCGCTCAGCCATTCCAAGGCCTCTTCCAGAACCTTTATCCAACTGGCTAAGGCATCTCTCCACTTCAGGGACATATTCAAGACATATGAAAAAATGACACTGTAGCATTTAAGCACTTCTCTGATTAATCCTGAATTAATTCTCATAGACTTGTCATCCTCCCTTCTGCATCCATCACATTCTAACCTGCACTTTGCTTTCTTCCTCTTCTTTCACCTCTCTTTATGCACATTTCTTAATCTCTTTCACATCTCAAAGGCTGTTTACTGCCTATACTGTTTTCACTAATGCCACTTTTATCCAATTGGGAAAGCAGTGAGTTTGCAGTGCAGTGAGGAATTCTATTTTGAGCCAACACAAATTAAACCTCTGCTATAAATCATTAAACCTAAGTGCATATTGTGGAAATGCTTTATTGCTATAATACAAACACCGTACACACCAAACATTTGTCAAAAGAATAAATTAAATTGGAAGGAAATTTACTTGGCTTGGCTTTTAGGCTAACGGTCCGCTGTGGTTAAAAAGAAGGAACTGCCAAATGCTTATGCTTAAATTGAGATTTTTTTTAAAAATCTATTTAAGTAGATGAGATGAGACAAGAACACACTTTCTGTTTTAAGAACTCACTCCTGATAATAAACCTGTAGATCTATAGTAGAGAATCAAAGGAAAAACTTAGGAAATGAACTGCATTAAAGCTTTTAAAGGAAAAACACTTGTTATGTTTAAAGACATTAGGCATGTCAAAAATCTCCTGGTAAATGAACAGCAGCAACCAGTATGAGGCTATATTACTGTAAAAGAGCTTAACTGGCATATTCAGGAAGATACTTAGGTCTCTTCTTGCTAGGGGGCAATGATCACCAATTTCACTCTGTTCATTACAAAGAAGTCACTCACCCCTAAAGCTGCTGAAGGAGCTGTAGCCTTGTCTTGATAACCATTGGAGCAAGGAAGGGGGCTAAGAGCAATGCAGCTGCACAGCCCAATCCATTTCTTGCTGATGCCTGAGAAGGTTTTCAAGGTGAGAACAGTGGGGTTCCTGTGGGGAAGGCAGCAGCTCTGCTCTACAAAGAGGGAGGAGGGTCTGTGAAACCTGCTCAGGATCACCTGTAGGAATCCAAAGTAGTTTGACATACAGAAATATTATGAGATGCATCAATAAATAAAACAAAAGAAACTGAAAAATTGCCAAAGTCCTTTTCCTCAAAGTGTATGATCTTTAATAACTATTACTGAAATTGAAAAGTTAATATACCGACTTCTACCGTATTTCTTTAGTCCCTGAGATTATGAGACTGTAAGCCATAATGTAGACCTGGATAAGCTAATTGAAACCTGCATTCTGAAGCTATAAAGGGATAATCAAGTACTTTAAATACAGTGAAGCACAAAAAGATCAAAGTATCATTTATAATAAAATATCCTAGCTACTAACTGATGAATATCTTGAGTAAAAGCTAATAAAAGGTGACCGCAAAGCCTTGCTGGACTTGGAGACTGAATTTCCAAATACCTTCTATTATCTTGTTAACAAACAACTGAAGAAAAATAAAAAATGATGGCTTAAAGGGCATGGTGTTCAAAACTGTTGAGTGATGACAGTCAAATTTTTATAGCAAATAGCTGCCTGACATAATGCCAAGAAATTAACAGGACAGTTATCTCAGATTCAGAACGGTCATGGTATCACTAAGGTTTTTTAGGAATAAATTGAAGCAAACAGCAGAATCAATGAAATTTGCTAATGACATTAGAAAGAAAGTTGCGTTTTACACATGGGTAAGGCTGATCTGAAATGCATAAACCTAGCATTCTAGCAAAAATCCTCATCCTTGTATTTGTACGGACATTGGTCTGGGTTACCTACAGCTGGGGTAAATGAGCCTGTTTGAAGCATGTAACACTGCACACTGAGGAGAAGTGTGGTAGAGCAGAGTCACACTCTGTCCCAAAATGCAGGGCAAGTAAAAGAACTAAAAGACATTTGTCCTTAAGCTACTCTGTTCTATTCCTCCCTTAGAAGCTGCACCTGACAGCTTGGATCGAAGCTAACACCCATCAACCTCACAACGTATGAGAGCCAGCATATTGATGGAGAATGCAAAAGCAGACACATGCTGAACAAGTTAATTTGTCCCTATGTTTTGAAATGAAATGGCTTTCAGTAAGTTTTCACATATTCGAACAGCCAAAATAGCTAGAAACATCCAGCCAAAGTGGAGCATAACGATCTAAATTCAAAACTATACTTCTAAAAGAAAAAAGTTCTTATGGAATATTTGACCTATAAACAATATTTCAGGTAAGGCTGTATCAGTGAGCATGCAATAGGAAGTGTCCAGAAGAGAAAACTTTGCAAGGAGGAAGAGAGTCCCAGTCTCATCTCAGCATCACAGCATGTTCTTGTCACAGCACTGGTGCAAACCTACTTTTTCTTTAACATACACTTGAGAAATTGTACCTCTTGGCCAGATTTTCACTCTGAGGCAGGCATTAAGCTGCTGACAAGTGGCAAAGAAGGGAAAGATTTGCCCTCACACCTCCTGCCTCTGAACTACCCTTATCAGGACTTCTGGACAGCCCTGAAAATTGTTTGGAATTAAGGATATAGCTCTCCACAAAACTTCACAACTTCTGAAGTACTCCACAGTACTTTAAAAGTTACACTGTTTTCTGAAATCCTCAAAATGCCCCAAGGTACAAAACTTGAGGACCCAGGTTTACACAACGTTGTTGGTCACAAAACTAAACTCAATAATGCAAGAAAATGGGAAGTCTTAGCTCCTTCATCTGCTGCCAGGTACATGCCCTTTGGGCAGTCACTCTCAAAAGATAGTGAGAGAGATTTCTGTTGTACAAGTTCTCATCTAAGGCCCCATTAAGATCATGAGACCTTGATTCACGCTGTATAGGAGACTGTTTGAATATGGTATTTTAGCTGTGGTTCTATCAGCAAGTGAGAAGACCTTCATATCTGAGAATAATTAGCATAAATAAAATAATATGCTTGTTAAGCTTTGGTATTATGATTTAAAATGAAGTGACAGGCATGGGTCAAAACTGCAAAACTTTTTAACTATTAAGCTACTTTAAATGGGACATTACAGGGTACCTTTAAACATTTACTTCAGAAAATATTTCCAGTGTCAAGAAGGCACAAAAGCTCGGTTGCCCAGAGAGGCAAGATGCTTTCCTGGTTTTTTAATCAATAACTTGGTCTATTCTTATGAGAAAGCAGCTAATTTAGCTTGACTGGCTTTATTTCTGAATTTCTTCAACACTGAGTACCATGGGTCTTTAACACATATTAACCAGCAAGATACAATTCAGACACCTCAATATTTTCAAATTCAAATTTTAAAATAGTTCTGCAGAAATCAACAAGTCTTTTGAAAACATGCCATTTAGACTATTTCATGGAAGAATTCATTAAAAGGGAAATGAAGAACTAGCATGAACTCCATCCTTACCGCCCCAAAAGATCACAGTTATATAAAACAACTCAATTACTGAATACCTAGAGGCCCAGCTTGTATTGTAGTTCATGAAGAGACAGGAAACAAAATAGAAAGAAGCTACTGTGAATTGAAAACCTAGACACAAACACTCTGCCAGCTTTTTCACGTATCTGCATCACTTTACCCATAATTAGGTGTTATTCATGGAAAGGTATGTAAAGACATTCCCAGGCACTGCTTGATTCCAAAACACTTAAAAAGCAGGCTTAACTCTACGAGGGAGATATTTCAAAAATACTGCAGATGCAACTATTCATATGTAGAAATATAAATGTATGGCAAGAAGCCAAATGAAAATTCACTATGCAGGAGGATGAAGTTGCATCCAAACCACCTCAGCACAACCTGTGATTAGCAAATTACTGGTAATCATGCATGCAATCTCAGGAGAGGGATGTACATTTATCTGACCCAGCCTTCCATAGGAGGACCACAACATGAGTGGGTCAGTATGTTGAGAGTTACCAGTGCTCAGGGCCTAAGTCGACATCTCCTGAGGGCTCATTGCACCTCTGTATGCACCTCTATGTAGCAGCGGAGTATGACAACCCTCCAGCTTCCCAGCAACCAAAGACTGGGACAACGCACGAAGTGAACTGTGTGCCACTTACTGCAGGAGCTGTGAATTTCCTTTTGGTAACTGCTTAAATAGCAGATGCTGCCTGTGCCATCCTTTCCCCTCCAAACTAATTCTCTTTCCTAACCAGGACATATGTATGAATTTCCCTATAAAAAACAAGCAAAAATGGGAGCCTGAGTAAATTAACCATCCACTTCTCCATATATCACACACCTCTAAGCAAAATGGAAACGCGTTATAGATAACTGGTTCTGTTTCTGCCTCTGTAATGCCATTTTACAGTGCAGTAGGTTGGTCATGTATCTTTCAAAAAAAACATTCTATACTTTACAATACTTCAAACATTTTTCTTATTTTCCCAAAGCCAGCTTGTGACAAAGAAACACAGGAACACAGTGAACAAGAGTTCTGTATGTACAATGTACATTTATATCATGCAACACATTTATAGTGAAACATAATTACTACTCCAACATCCTACGTAAAAACATTTCCAATTCTAATTTTGCATGTACAATAGAAACATCGTCTAACTTCACTGTGCCTGGCCTATACAAAAGAAGGCTCCAGAGAGGCTGCAAAACACTTCCATTAAAAACCTCCAAGCTACTCAGTGAGAAAGGTAATTGGCTAAAAGGCTGTGATATGATCAGAGATGGGGTGTTCAGAGGGAAGCAGAAGCCATCTCAGCACTGAGAAGAGCTTGGAAAACTGAATTTGGCATCACAGATGGGTAAACTGGAAGAAGCAAGCAAGGTGTTGAGACCTGGGATCTCACCTCAACAGCCTGAGTCAGTATCTGACACGACATCTCCAGGAGATGCGGCCGAGAGCTCCACTCTCACTCGCCTTCACAGAGTCCCAACACCCCTCTTACCATCCTGAGATGCAGCTCTTTGGGCCATAGCTCTTTAGCAGTTTTGTTAGCATAGCTCCCTTGCAGTGCTTTAAAAATTTATTCCCCACCTGTGCTCATGCAATATTTAAACCTTTCTAACCCTTCAGATTACGCGCGGTGATTCGCAGCGTGGCACTTCTGACACAGAGCACTGCATGAACAGGAAGAGACTCACGGGTCACATTCAAGGTCCTCACTCACAGCCTACAGTCCCTAGGTTCTCACTAGGGCGCAAAAAAAAATACAGGCTTTTGCCACTTTCTAATTTATCCTAGTTTAGCAGCATTCCGAAGACTGCAAAAATATAAAGGTAACATCTGCAAACAGATGCATTTTGTCTTGTCTACTTTAAACAAGGGTAGCTATCTATGTAAAGGGAACAATACCAAGCAAGAAAAAGTAAATGATGCACAAAGAGGTTTGATTTGTTTTAATGAGAAAATGATGAGAGAAATGCATACAGAGAAGGTTTGAAAAGCATGCACAACACATCGAGAGGAAACTACAACCAGAGGCGGAGGGGTTTTGGAGGGCCTGGGTATGTTCCAAGCAGGTAGCTGCTTGGGGGGCCATGCAGCCTGTTCTATGAGATACTGTCTTCTTTGTTTCCCCAGTGTTTATAATAAAATTAGGGATAGGATCTTAAAATCAATCAGAAAGGGCATCACTGTTAAAAGTGTTAAGCCAAGCTTGTCCAAAGAGGAGCCGACGCTTTGGAGGGATTGAGGCACAGCACAATTTGAATATAAATGTGAAGAAATCCATAAGTATTCAAAAGAAGGTAGTTTGGTAATACTGGACACGGAGAAAAGAGGAGATGGTAGAATTTCTACAGAAAGATAAGTTGCTCGTTAGCTAGATTGTAATGGAAACACGAAACTCATGAAAAGTTGTGAAAGGCGAGGCTAGCAATAAGAACATGAGGAAAAGAGAAAATATCACATAGTGATGAATTAGTTAACAAGTGCAGGAGAAGGACAGAGCAGGCAGAGCCAGAACTGCTGGAGGACTCGATAGAGGTAACAGAAAGAAAGGAGATGGTGCAGATTATAGGGACAGCTGCCAGGGAACGGGAAAGGAATCAGTGTTTTATTTTTAGTTATTAGCTAGCATTGAACCAAGAAGACATTTCAAAGAACAATCAAAAACAGCAAAACTTTTAAATATCAATTAAAATAGTTGTTTTAAGTGAAACCACAGGTTGTGCCACAGAACATCTGCACCCCAGTGGAAACATTAACAGACTCCTCAAAAATCATTTTCCAAGATTAGTCACTTTATCTGCCAACTGTTGGCACTAAGGCTGACACATCATTTAGTTCTCTACAAGCCAATCCTAAAATATCTTCTTGTAAAATTCTAATTCTTTTCACACTTGCTGCATGGAACAGGCATCCTGACTTTGGGTTAGGACACGAAATGCCTTGCGAGATACTGAAACGCTCGCAACACAGACATCTAGAGGGCTGTTATTTGCTCCAACCATTACAGATTTGCTGGCTTTCCAACAACAGCGATGCCACAAAGCATTCAAAGCTGAACTCCATTTGTTAGGAAGCTTTTCAAAACAGAAAAACAGACCTAAGTAGTAGTTGCTTAAATGCTAAAGTCTGCCCAGAGGATTATCTACGAAAGATGCAGCCAAGAGCAACATATTTACCCCAGCCACCATCTTGGTGCTGTACAAATGTATAAATATTTCACTTGCTCCTGTGTGACAGGAAGAGTGCAGATTTAACCCTGGATATGAGGAGCTCCAGGTCTCCCCATCTGCCACTTGTGACGAGGGCTGCTTTGGTCCCAGACTGGACTTTCCACAGCAGGATTGCTGCTGTGGGGCCCTTCAGCACAAGAAGGGTTGAAATTGGCCCTGGGTGAGTTTTTGTGACAACAATCCTGCTTTGGCTTCTTCAATAAACTTGCCTTTTCATAAACCTACCTACACGAAGTTCAGTATTTAGCACAGTCAAGGATCATTCCTGCTGCCCACAGTGGGATTTCTCTCCATAATGCCTTAATACCCTCTTATTTCCCTGTAGGGCTAGTTTATCTCCCATAATCACAATCACATGGCTATTTTTCCCTTCCTCTTTCAGGATATGACACTGCTGTGCTTCTCAACTCCGAGCCTCACACTTCACTTTTATTTTCAAGGATCTTTTTTGTTCTGTGCGCATTTTATGCTTTGTGTTGGGTTACTCCATGTCTGCCTACAGGAGATTTGAGGGGAAAAAAATCCTATGAAGACCCTGATCCCACTCCTATTTTTATCTCAGCCTGGTTTATATTTTTGTCCCTCTGGTAGTCTGGAATAGTAGAAATCCTTTTCTAGGAACATCTCCCATTGAAAGTGAACCAGCATGTACAAATTCATATGTTCCCACTCCTTAGGAGCAGATGCTAAGGGAATATAGGTTAGGTTTAGATCCAAATCAGTCTCTGCAGGACTGTAATTTGCTGTGATGAAAGATGGAAGTGCAACCCAACAGGAGCACCCCACATTTAACACACCTTCTGTTTGGGCTGACATACTATGAACCATCAAATCAAACACATGAAAAAAGATTGCTAGAGCTTGCCTAGAGCTTTAGATATGCAGTTCAATCAGAACTTGAATTTGTAAATATTCCAGATAGAACATGATGTCCAATAACATAATTTTTTTTCCATTAAGTAGCTTCTAAGAACATTTTTGGGAAGCCCTAAGTACCAGACAAAACCAGAAGTGGACAAAGGCTTGCAGAAACGTTCTCTGAAGGTCACCATAATCTTTTATTACTTTTCAATAGAATGCTAACAATTTTTTATTGCCTTTGAAAGCAGCAGAAAAATTAATGGATTTGTACTTGCCGCCAGTCACTGCTCCGTTCTGCCTGGCATCTCAGCACACGTGGACTGGGGCCTCCAGCCAGCCTTGATAAATTTGTTTTTAGGCCGATAAGCCATGATTAGTTTTTCATTATCATAATTAATGTAGTATGGATTAATTAGTTGATTTAAGCACCTGAGTGTTAATTTTTTTGCTCAACAGTGGCAGGCTATACACAGCGTATCTCATCTCCAGAGACACTGCTTATTTAAGAAGTTTTGACTCAGGATGTTCCCGTCATAACCATCTTGGTTTGCATAACTTTTTGATCTCTTCCAAACAGACAAAGCTGTTTAGAAAAAAAGTCATTTTACTAGACAGAGCAATAGAGGAAAGAGTTATAAACCTACTGTAGTGCAAAAATAATGAGGAGAAAAAGGGGATTCTGACCTGTGCATCCCAGGCAGAAGCTTTCCAGACTTTGTCACACTGAGATACTGCAAGACATGACTCAGAGGCTCATGGCTCAGCTCACGAGCCCCTGCTAGGGGCTAGGCAGAGAAACTTCCAATAAAACACACCCTATTTGGCAAGTAAAGGTAACACTGAATCAAAGCATCATCTCACTATTGGGCCTACATTTAAATACTTGCTAAATCGGGAGTTCGCTGAAGAAATGCTGCTTTTCTAGAGCACAGGGCGCCCAAAGAAGCAAACAACTCAAAACAAGGTGCCACTATTCTAAAGAAAAAATAATCACCATGCTAAAGGTGATTATTTCACATATTTCAGAGAAACTCTTTCCAAGGTCATCTTATGACTATTTGTTTTGCAAATTTAGGAGAAACGTGTTTTCATTTGATCTGCTCCCCAGATAGCGAGGAGGTTTGGCCAAGCGATGCCCATAGCGTCCCCCTCCCAACCCTCATCCAGCAGCGCGGGAGCTTCCAGAGAGCCCCAGCCCTGGGCAGGGCCGGGCAAGCTCGAGGGGCTCCCCAGGGCGCCCTGCAGCCTAAGGGACCCCACAGGCCCCCACCGGGTGAGCCAGGACCGCACTGCAAGGCACAGCCAAGGCCACCAACTGGGAACATTCAGATTTACTCCCCAGGTGCACCCCGACCCAAACTCAAACATTAATGAAGGAGCAGCCAATATTCACAAGACCTTTTTCTCACCTATAAAA
>JAVCKT010098971.1:0-10290 GCA_032273925.1 Rhynchotus rufescens | reverse complement strand
CCCTCATCCAAGCGTTTTCTGAACATCTCCAAGATACAGACTCTCCAGCCTCTCTTGGCAGCTCTGTCACATGAACTGTCCTTAGAGAAGGACAGGCTGTTCTTCTGTCCAACAGGAATTTCCCATACTACAACTTTCTCCTGCTCTCCTGCTGTGCCCCACTAACAATCTGTCTCTGTCTTCTCTCTTAATTCTCCTTTAGGTTTTGAAGGTTGCAATTAGATCTCTACCTCAGCCTTCTGCGGGCTGAGCAAACGCAGCTCCCACATCACATACACCACCCCATCAATAATGTCTATCACCCTTTTTCGGACTGCCACTAGTTCAATATTCCTCAGGGGGTATCACAATAGGAAACCCACCTGAAAACAATCTTCCAGATGCAGTCTTAATAGTGAGAAACAGCGGGAAAATAGTCACTTCCATGTCTAACCTGACTATACTTTTGCTAATGCAGCCTAGTCTTTGATTGGCCTGCATTGCCACGAGGGTGTATTACTGGCTCATGTTCAACTTTCTGTCCACCAGGCCTTATTTGCAGAACTGTTCCCTGGTCAGATGACTGTGGCCTCAACCGATGCACAGGGCAGTTCCATCCCGGAAACCGGGCTTTGCATTTGTCTCTGCTGAACTTCCACAGCTTACTCCACAGCATCTTACGGAAAAGGACCATGATGGAGTAAGTAAACTGGCAAAAAAATGGAGTAGTAAACTAAGTAAACTTCCCCAGATCTCAGTGCTTCCTGCTGTTGAGTCTAGAGAAGAGGGAAAGCTGTCCCAAATCACAAATCTAGAGCATCACAGGAACTTACACTTCCCCGGACCCCACTCACCTGTGGGGCAGGTACTTTGCTCATAGGTCCTTCATCAAACATTGGTGGAGGAGGAGAAGGAAAGACATCTTCTGGGGCTGGGGGAAAAGGCTCTTCAAAGGGTGGTGGGGGTGGGGGAAATGCAGTGTTCGAGGAAAGACTCGCATCATCTCCTGGAGGAGGCGGCGGCGGCAGTGGAAGCTCTATAGGGAAGAATGAGAATAGAAGCAGTTTTGAATAGTTTCCTACTTAGTCTAACAAGGATTCTTGAAATTATCAAGGGATTCCCCACTATCCATATAGGAGAACTGAACTCTACAGCCTGGCTTTCACCTTATCCAAGCTATATGCTTAAACACTCGGAATATATGCATAAACACTGAGAAACAGCTATTGGAGTTAGTCACTGAAAAGAGCTACCATTGTGTATGTTCTTGTTCAGGGATTGATGCCTTAATGTGCCCTTCCTACTCCTCCTCTCATCCTTTCGTCCTTAGCATGTGCTTTGCCCACCACTAAGTGCCTCAGAATGCTGAATCCCCAGCAGCACTTGAAGGAATGACAGCTGACAACATAAGGAACACAAGAGCCTATACTACTATGGAGCAGCAAGCTGGTACCTTGCAGCTGGCTACTAAGCACCACAAGCAACAAACGGGGAAAAAAAAAATCAAGTCAATTTACCCTCATGCATATAGGGCATCTTTGATGCCACTTCATTTTCTGGAAGATGAAAGCAGCTTCCCTTTTGGAGACTAAAATTACCCCATGCCTGGCATAGATTAGGACATGAGGAAGTTTTCAGACCCCTTTTAAGCAGGCTAAAAAGCATCTCTCTCCTAGTAGAGATTATTGCTTCTGCTTTCCACAGCACAGTCAAATACATGTGAATCCTCTTCCTTTCACCATATGTGGGAGGAAGATGTTCTCTTATCACCCAAGCAGCAAAGAATACTAAAGACAAGCAGACAACTCCTATACTCCTTCTCCTAGATATACAGGAACACTACTGTTCTAGCCAGCCTCAACAAGCATAAGGGTAAGAGTTCAGCAAACATCAGACTGCATGGTCTCCATAACCAGTTGTTGACCAAACTTCAACGGGACTTATCAGTAGTCTAAGGGAAATGATATTGCCCGGTACAGAAAGTGAAAACTTAAATCCTATTGGCCAGTGGAATGCATAAACTGCACTGCTATGCAGCACTTCATTTTATTTCACAGAATTTCTTCTTGTGGGGAAAAAGGATAAATAAGGCTTTTTTTTTTTGAAACTACAGTTTTTGAACAAGACTGTATACATTTACTTTTTGGTCTATTTTTTTTGCAGAAAAATTGCAGAAATGAAACCCTGCTTTGTTAACATGCTTTTTCAAACAGATGCACTAAAACACTGTTTTATAAATTATTCACAAGAGTACCCCATAAAGTTATTATAACAAATTTATAGAATGATTGCTATCAAACATGGCATTCCTATAGTGGTTTTAACTCTGCCATCCTGTAATTTAATACAAACAGACCAGTTGCTATGGCTTTACATTATACTGTTGTTTGTTTTCAGAGCAGATAGGAAGGACAGAGAAGGATCGAAGAGTATCAGATGCATTTGTCATCACATGACTGTGTTTTGTTTTTATCTGTACTTAAGATCTTTTGCCAGTACAGCTTTGCTGGCAGGCCTTACTAAGTGGTAGTATGCAGCTTAAGCCAAATAGCTATTTTTCTAATCTCTTGTCAAGTCAGTTCCTCCATAACGCACTTTACAGGGGAAGGGAGGAGTGGGGCAACAAGATTCAATCTCCCACCCACACTATTTATTGAACAGATAATTATTAACAGCATCCAACCTACTGTAGTAATTCAGTATTTGGGTTAGAGACCTTCCCACCCACACATCCCTAACCCCCAAAGCTATGCTAGTAAAACCTAAAACCCAAGATGTGCCTTGGATTACAGACACAGAATTCTAGGCAAATGCGCATAATAGAAAGGTCACCTAAGTTAGCACTTGAGCAATTCTAGGAGACAGAGGCATCAACCTACTAGAGCCCAAGTGATTTTTGCAATGGAAACAACAGCTCAGTCATTTGTCTCCTCAGCACTTGCCTTCCTGACATCACATCAGCTGCCCTGCTAACTTGGCACAACAACTGGGCAAACACTGGTGTACACTAGACAATAAAAAATAAGCCATTTAATACAGCAGCTCCATTATCTGAACATATCTGTCCTGGCTGAGGTGCTTGCTGATAGGGTCCAGGGGTAACACATGCAGCATTAAGCAAGGGCAGCAGCTTTCTACTGAGATTTCCAGTGGTCCCCACGCTGCCCTATTCCAAACCAGTGGCTATGCCACCAGAAGCCTTCTGCTCCTTAAAGATAAAAAGCGTATTTAAGAAGAAGGAAAAAAAAAAAAAACCCAAAACAAAAAAGAAAAAACAAAATCACTAAAGCAAACAGTCTTTCTACACAGGAAAACACACCCAACCCAACTGCTAGCAAAAAAGATAAAATTTAGCTATACAAACGCTAAATCTCACTTCCTGTTTATGATAACTTCCACCCTCTTTTCATGCGGTTACTTCTTCTTCCCTACCTCCAGCAACAAAGACTGCAAGTGCAGAAAAGGATCTTTACAGTGCTGAGATGAATCAACAAGAAAAGGAACAGTGTGTGATTCATCACCACCAGGGACCAACTTCCCTGCAACATATTTGCTCTCTTACACGCTGCCCAGAATCTGACCGCTGTTGCACAACTGTAGTGTTACAGAATACTGCTAAAAATCCACTTCATTCCTCCAGCCTTATTAAGGCACCAGAGCAATATTCACCTTCTCTGCTCTGTCCCTGATGGAGATACTACATCTTTTGAGACCAAAGGGGTTGGGATTATTTTGAGCACTTCACAATCTTTGTATCTCACTGTGGACTCTGCAGAAAAACCATCTTCATTTATAGCACTCATGTCCCTATTTTCATGTTTAAGTCTTATTACAGGCCACACACTCTGAGCATTTTGAAAGACATTCACATCTGTCATGCCAGATCTCACCTACCTTCTGCCACCATGTATGTAGAGGCTGATGGAATCTCTCCCACTTTCCCCATCTGAGCACGCTGGGCACCAGCTCCAGGAGGCTGTGGCAACAATGGCTCTGATACACCCCCAGATTTGAAGGGGTTCACCTTGGGTTTCGGGGCAACCACAGGCGCAAACTTCTTCTGTGGATTGTAGAAGGATGGAGTAGAAATGTTGATACTGACTGTGGATGTCATGCGGGCCCCCGGGGCACCTGAGGAAGTCATCTTCTCAGCACCTGGTGGGAGAAATGAGAAAAGAAACAGATATGAAGTCACCCTTGGGGCAGAGTGGAAATAAATACACAGGAATAGGTAAAACAGATGGATAGGGGAGCTTATATAAGGGCAAAGACTAAGGGACCTGAACAGAACAGTACTTAAAGCACATGAAAAAGAACGAACAGAAACTGCAGACAACTCAACTAAACCAGAACAGCTTATCATCTTTACTCAGCACATCACTGACCGCAGAGAAATCCTTGCCAGACACACACTGCCATACATAAAACTGAGCTCTTTGCTGAATGAGAAACCCCCACACATATGCAGAATAATGAAGCTAGTCACCAGAAAGCCATCTGCGGAGCCAGCCCGAGTTGTACTCCCTGCTCCACATACCCTAAAGAGGGCATCCTCATACACACTATCTCAAGACACTATCCCTCCCACCTCTCACCACTTCCCTGGCAGTGCTGCCTGTTTCCTCCTGACCTCATCCGGTGGCATCACCAGTAACATCCCCCTTAACCTCTCCAACCACGGCATGTCACCTGCCTCCTCCATGCCAGCCCCTTTACCTTGAACCCCCTGTGCTGGCAGCTGCAACAAATGCAGAATGAAAGGCGGGCTAAGGGATTCTCAGCATCACATTCCCTGGCACAGCCCTCTGCTATCTTGTGCTTTGCTCTCCTTCCTGTGACTGGAGTCAGCGACACAGGCTCCCTCTGCCCCTCACTGGCTGAGCCAGCCACGTGCTCTGACTCCACCAGGAAGCAATTCTGGGATGTGTGGACAACGCATGTGGAGCCGCTCCCCCCGCAGCCTCTGCTGCAAAAATGGCACCTTCAAATCAATTCCTTTTGCTACTGCAGACAGCGCTCAGCTCAGGCACAGCCGAACTGCAAGCGATGCAGCCACTGTCCAGTTGTGCAAGGAGAGCCTGTGGGATGCAAGAATAGCTCAGTCAGCTGAGTGCGTGCGAGGGGTAAGTACTCCACTTACTACATGCAGGCATGCAAATCCTCTTTCCTTTCCACCACCAAACTCGAATAACCAGCAGACAGCCCCACTAAGGCAGCCACTGCAGGAGCCACAGGTCTCATGACAAGGGCCGCATTTCTAGGATTCCTGCAGTCCCAGAATCCAGGCCAGAGATCTCATCTGTGCTAAAAAACTCCACAAAGCCAAATGCTTTGTTGCAAGCTCCGACATGGCCTATAGCCCTGCTAACACCCGGGCACAATAGCGCTTCCGCTAGCACGGGGGCTCTGTGCCAGCATTCCGAGTTGGCATGGTCGAATCTGCAACCTTCTGAGATGCCAGCCTCTCTCACACAGACAATAACAGCTGCTGGGACAGCCTTGGCGCCACAAACATCCGCCTGCCGCTAACTGACCCATTGCTGCTGAGACCTGTATGCCCATTTCCAAGTACTCAGTTCAGTACAGCAAGATACAGCTACCTGTACCAAGTACTCCAGGTTGCAAGTGTGCACAGACATAAACTAACATTATGTCCACATTGCTGCACTTTTTGTTTCCTTTGTGCAGCACTAGCGAGTTAAACACAGCTTGACAAATTGTGCTGGGCCATTCAGAGTGAGTAAGAAAAGGCTGCAGTAGTAAGTGGCAGTCAAAGATCAGTGCTCAGTATACCCAGTATGACCCAGTGCTGAAAAGGAGCCAAAGGCAGAAGGGCAATTAGGAGCCCTGTTCCCCATTCCTCAGAGTACCAGGAGATCAGACTTGCTCATCAGAAGGAACAGATTCTCTACCTCAAGCCTGCAGCTTCCATACAAGTTAAGCTTGCTCTCAAGATCTTCAGAATTTCTTTAGAGATTCCACCTGATGGAGGCACTTACACCATCTTGTGCTACTCTATCCCACTATGCAGCAACAAACCACTTTGTAGTAGCTGTAGTGGAATTAGCTGGGTTATGTTCAAACTGTGTTGCGTTCATTCCTGCTTGTGATCAGGACATCACAGTGGCAGTCAGTTCTGATCACAATCTGTGCTGAGGTTAGTCAAACCAGACACAGTCTGGGGATATCAGATCACTCCACCCCCACTCAAAAAAAAAAAAAAAAGCACCAGCTACCAGCTTCACTATGAGCAGCTGCTGTCTTCCTGACCCCAGAGCAGCTCATTTCTCTCTATGCTGTCAGACTTGAGACCCTTCCTTTCTGCTAGGAGCTGCCTCCATCCAGCAGCTGCCCCTGCTCATCCTCACTTCACTTGGTCTGTCCACCCCCTGCACAGACCAGACTGAGAAGGCTGCCCTTTCTGAGCTTCCCCCCACTGCTGCCATCATTTAAGTCTTACCAGAAGCACATATTTTACATGAATCTTGTGGCACTGTTTGTAAAACACAGTGGAGAAGGAGTGTCACACAGGCAAACCTAATCTCAAATCCACCTCCTCACATTCTCCCTGAGGGGAGAGATTTTCTTCTTGCAGCAACAGCACTTAGGTGACTCAAGCAGAGCTCTGAAGAAATGTGTCCCCACAGGATGAAGTGAGAACACCTAGTTGCTTCACTTACTCTAGCGGAGAGCAAAGAGATGTGCCAGGACAGAATCAAGTATCATCTCCCTCATCCAAGCAGGGCCACCTCTTAGAAGGTCCCACAGTGCACTGACCACCTATTGTATATCCAGTTAACTTTGCGCTCGTTCCCTTTCCCAAGGCTCAATTCCAAAAGCTCAGCTCCTTTCGCGGGGGAGGGACAGAAGAAAGAACACAAGGATGGAGAGCAATGAGGGTTGTTTTCCGGCCCCCCTTGGCAGAAAGCAGTTGTGGCTGAAGCCACACAGGGAGACCTAGTAAAAAATAGTCCACTGTGGTTTCACACTGCCTCTGTACTTCCCCTATGCACAACCAGCCTCTACTGCCAACTTCCTTCCAGCGGAGGGGTGCAGAAGAAAAGCTATTAACAAAAAATACAGGAATATGAAGTCAACAGAACAAACAGATTAAAGAGTTAGGCTTGTTTCCACTCATTCATGCAAGCTAATTCTGGAGAGTTCTCTCAGCCTGACCAAAAACTGTAAAGCTTCAGAGAGAGCAAAGTCCTACCTCACAGCTTGCGTAGCTGATAGAGTCTGCAGGAGAGAAAAAAAAGAAAAAAAAAAAAAAGAGAAAGAGAAAAAAAAAAGACGGGGAGGGGAGAAGGGGGACATTTGGGGCTTCAAGCTTTTCCACCTACCCTGGGCTTGGCTCTTTCCTGAGCTCTATTTGAGGCAGATAGCCCCAAAGCTATGCAAACACATTTAAAATGCTAAGAAGTTCCAGGGATTTGCTAGCACTTGCTTCTTCACTGTCTCAGGGCTTTCCCAAAGAGACAGAAACTTATGAATTAAACAAATTCCATGCACAAAGACTCTCAGATTCCTCCCACTTCAGCACATCTGGAAAAAGGCTCCATAGGTGTCTCTCTCATTCCTTAGCACACAAAAGCCGGATTGTCCCGACTAAAACCGGCAGCCCCCTCTTCCCCCCCAACTCCCTCTCCCTCACTGCTAGGGCTCTATAGGAATATCTAATTGACTCCATTTCACCGCCAGGGAAGGGAACTCACCAGATTCGCACGCACGAAGCCCTCAGCGCTGAGCTGCACTGCGCAGATGGGCGAGAGGTGAAAAGCAGGGAGCGGGGGGAAGGTACGACTATAAATCAGCTCTAAAAGTCTCGGAGCGACTTAGTGCAAGGCAGGCAGCTACGCGGGCTGGAGAGGCAGCCTCCGAGCCCCGGTGGGAGTGTCAGGAAGTCAGCATCCCCCCTCCGTACGCACCGCAAGCGCATTCCGGCCTGGAAGGCAGGGTTGCAGACAAAAGCCTTTTCTAAGCGAAGGCAAGGGACTCACCTTCGGGCAGAAGGGCTGCGAAGGAGCGCCGCGGGGAAACGCCGTCCCTCGGCCCACGAGTTCAGGTGGCTGCAGGGCGCGCGGCTCCAGGAGCGCGGCCGCGGAGAGGGGCGCGCAGCTCCCGCTGCCCCCGGCCCGGCCGCCAGCAGAAAAGAGGGCTGGGGGAGCTGCTGAGCCCAAACACTTCCTACCAACTCGCAAAAAAAGCCTCGCCCAGGCAAACTTGTTTGACCATATAAGGCGAGAGGCTGTGCGAGCAGCTGAGCTCACTCGCTGGGGAATGTGGCAATGAGGTAACGGGGCCGTGCGCGCACCGAGAGGGGAACGGGCTGCGCGCCGGCACCGGCGGCAGCCCCGGCTGCCGTCCCACGGGCCCCGGCGTTTTACACGCAGGGAGATTTATTGGTGTTCCTGCAGTCGCAAACGGGACGTGTTCCTTCGGGTTTTCCCACTCGCCCCACTCCCGGCGCCCGTCCTGTCCCATTCCCCCCGGGAAAGGCGCCTCGGCCCGCGCTCGCTTTCCTCGGCTCCCGCAAATGTCATGCTCCTCCCTCTCTCCCTACTTCCAGAGCTACCCACACCCCGTGACTTCACTTCCAGCCGCTGAGCTGGAGTTGAGGAGGAAGATTAGCAGCCCGGGTGAGTCAGGGTCCCTGCTCGCTTGCAAGAAGCAGCTGCAAAAGCATCTGACTCACGCTCGCCCGTTTGGGCAGAGAGTAAAGCAAACCTCTGACACCTCCCCAGCACACAAAAAGTCACTAGGCTTCTCATACTGGCTGCAAGGCAAAGGCTAAACTAGTTTAACTCAAAGATTAGGCACTTGAAATTCTTTGCTAAGTTGCCTTTTGCTGCACTTTGGTTTGATTTCCAGTGCTGGCTGGGATCTCAGTCCTGCTCTAGAGCTAGGAGAGCTTTACCAGCAAAACAGGGCACGTAGCGCAAGGAAATTTTCTCCACGCTATGCTGGGCATTCTAATACTGTCACTTTTCTAGTGCAGACAATCCATTTCCCCTTTGTTAGAGGAAAAGATATCAGTGTAAAACCAAAAAGATGCTGCTGTGGAATCACCAGCCTCTGGAATATCCCAGCACCCCCCCACATCAGCTTGTCTTCACAGTACTCTAGTGCCGTTCCATGAGTTAATCTTTACTCCAAAGAAAACAAAGAATATCTCAGGTTGACGTTTAAAAGAGATTATTGACTTGTCGCTCCGTATTCGAGCTGTTATTATAACGATCTCTAATTAATGAAGAATGTTTTTTTCTTTATATAATAAGGCTTTTTACTAGTCTGAATAAAGCATATTTGGATAGTAGCTATTTAATAGCACAGTCTCTTTTTTTAATTTTGATAGCCGTCTTTCTAGGCAGGTGCTATAACTTAAGTTTATATTATATGAACCTTTTCTAACTAATAAATAGCCCAAGACGGGGTGGGGGAAGCTTCTTTAAAAATAATAAACATAAACTGCTTTAATTAATGCTTAAATTAAAAATATCAAATTCCTTAGAAAAGAGACTTTCGGCTGCTGTAGTGAGATATTTTTCTTGTTGATAAGGTGTTCTTCATTACTTAGCAAGCCAGTAAATGTTAAAAATAAAACTATTCCTACATCCCATTTCATTGCTCAATTCGCAAGCCAATTTCTCTCATTTTAAGCCTTTTAATTAAAGAGTATTTTTTACCTCTGCTCACTGTTTTCTAAGTTCCTCTATTCTTTAGTAGGTCTTAGATAGTCTTGTTTATTTCTGGCAAGACTCAGCTTGATAGGAAAATGCAAAAGAAAATTAATGTGATATTTCTTTCTTTGTAATTATCCTAGTAATATTTCGTATTTACAGAATTTCAAATGTAGCATATTTTATACATTGTTTATTTTTAGATATGTAGAGGATTATAGAGCAACACATCTGCTTTAAATGTAACAACAATGGAATCATGTTTGTAAGTTGGTATGTTTTGAATATTCACCTAGAGTGTTTCTAACTTCTTTTTTTGTTTAATTTGCAGTGACAGAAGCAGAAAACTTGTTCACAGGTGCAGAAAGTCGGCATTTACAAGTTCAGTTCAATCTTGAATGTGCCTACACATTTCTGTATTACTACGAGTATAAAAAAGCGAAGCAGTGTTTCAGTACAGCTAAAGACACAACCAAACTGCAGATCAATCTGACAGGTAAGTTTTGCTTGCAAGGCTTACTGAAGGCTTACTGAAAAGGTTGAATAGGACTACTTTACTCTCTGCTTTAGTTCTTACATATCTAAGAATATTTTGGAAATCCATTTCTCTGAACAATTCCTACTTAATTGT
>JAVCKT010098970.1:0-10291 GCA_032273925.1 Rhynchotus rufescens | reverse complement strand
AGCAAAATAAGAGACCACAAAGGATTTTCATTTGGAAAACTTAATACACAAAAGCAGCCGCAACAGATTTCACGTACACGACGCAATGCTGAAATTGCAATGTAAGGTGCAAAGTCAAGAACTTAAAGTCAGGAAAGAAGAATGAGCCCATACGGTCGAACCCCAGTCGCCAACGCGCTGCTCTGAAACTGCTGAAACATGTGGGACCTGGGCAAGAAGATGGTAATTTCAAACATGAAAGGGAATTCAATTATCGTATTGAGGCCTTAGAAAGTACCTACTGATCACAGATGTCTAACTACACGTCATCCAGTTAAAGTTTTGATATCAGTGAGATACTGTATCCTATTAAACAGATGCCTAAATCAAGATGAAGTAGTTGAGACAAAGCTTATGATTGACCAAGTGACAGCTCCAAACATTTTCCCCAGAAAGTTCACTTCACTACCAGGAAGAAAGAAGCCTACTGTAATGAGCGCACAAAGCTACCAGTAAGTATAACATCATGAAGAGAAACAGTAAAAAGCAGTGACCTCAACAATCAGAAAGACGCAATACCTGAAGGACAAGTGCTGTTTTTATATGTCTAGCCTGACTGCTTACTCATTCGTACTAAGAAAATGATTTGACAGAGCACATGAACTAGGCAAGTTCAGGCTCATATTTTGGAGAAACTTGTAAATAAAAATTCAGAAAAGGCCCAAGCTGCAGAGGGTTATTGACACTAACTTACTTCCGAAACAAAGCTCGCTTATGATGTTGAAATCCCTCTCTCAGGAGCCAAGCATGTAGAAAAGCTGCTCCCTGCAAGAAGCCAGAGCCTTTGCCAAGCAGCAGTGGCAGTGATGGGGGAGATCTCACAGCAAACCCACACACCTCCCAGCCACCTTCTGCATGTGTGTGGTGCAGTAAAACCTGAACTCCCACTTTTCTATGGCCTCGTTTTGCACCCAGATGCTCACTATTCCTTTCTCTTGGCCGCAGATGACTACTTCCAATCCTGTTTACACCATTAAAAGTCTAAATAAAGACGTTTTCCATGAAGCTTTTCATATTAGCGAGGCACACCAAAGAAAAATCTCCAAACACGATCCCCACAGCCCTAGCTATTTCTCCATCTGAGAAATAGAATACTGAAGGAAGAGTACTAGGAACACTTAATTGAAGGTTCAGTTTGCATTGAATTGGATTAAAAATGTAAGAGTTAAATAAGCTTAGTCCTATACATGTTGCTCCTCATAGCACTCAGCCTCTGCTGGTGTTGGATGGAGAGAGGTGGTTCCATCCTGATGGGGGCTCCATCCCAAACACATTTACAAGACACTGCACCTACCAACGGTGCAGATTTGCTTAGCTCCATAGAGAGCAGAAGTTGTTTCCAGGGTGCCAGCCTTGGTTGGCCTCCTTGGCCATCTTGTTGACACACTTCCCAGTTGAATTCCTACAACAACTTTTTGCTTCCTCACTACAGAACATGGCAACTGTGAGCACCTCATCAGTGCACAAAATTTACATGATGCACAGTTTCCCCAGCCTGGAAACCCTCTACCTGCTCTTTTCCTCTTTTTCTCTCCCTTGTCCTCTCACCAACTTAGTTTGCTGGATGTCTGAATATACTTCCTGGGTAACCGAACCAAACTATGACTACAAAGTACTCCGTATTTACACATTTATATGAGGGATGGAGACCAGATAAACTTCAGAGCTGATTACGACTACAGGGAAAAGACAAGGATTGACAGTTGCAAACTGATTAGCGTGGAAGACTGCCAATGACTCAGGAAATAAGTTAAATTTAACCTACAGAATAGATTCAGTAACTAAAATAGGGTAAAGAATAGAATATCAAGCTACATTTTAAGTCCCTTAAATATAGGTAAAAGGTTTGTGAAACAACTCTTGAAAAGCAGAAGGGACTCAACCTCCACTAACGAATGAGCTAGCCTAGGATGCCAGGCAGGCCATTGCTACTTGACAGGGAGTGGAGACAGGCAAGGGAGGGGACAGCAAAGAGCAAGTGAAAAAAATCCCTGGGACCATCAACATTTATTGAATGCAAATACAGACTCAAATGCATCAGGAAAAGTCTTACACAACCCAGCTGAGTTGGGTGCAGGATGGCATCATGCTATCCCAACAGAGATTGGGCTGATCCAAAGACAATGTACAGTATTTTCTCTGATGGCACCTTTTCATTGGCCTTATAGAGACTCCTATCATTTGAAGGGCAGTTTGCAGGCTGATCAGCACACTCCAGTGTCAGGCCTGAAGAGCAGTGGGAAACCAGCTGGTCAGCAGCTACTTTCTCTCTTTATCTTTCCAAAGGTTTTTTTGAGCAAACAAATATCATGCATTTAAGCCACAAGATTAAGCATGGGTCATGACTGCCAGAGAACATAATTTCTAAACCGATGCACCCAGCCGAGTAAGGAAAACAAATTACATAGACCATACAGGCTCAGTTTCTTTAACTAACAGAAAATGAAACGGCCGGAATAAATTACAAAGGAACAGGTAATCCTATCGTTACAATCTGTTACTATTTTCTCCATCACCATCAGTAGAAGGGTAATCATCTAGTCAAACAATGAGTTCTGCATTATAATAAAAATCCTACTGAAAAAAAAATGTTAACATGCATACTGATAACCGTTTTCACTTCAATATCACTAGGGATATTTATGTTTACATATCAGATTTGCTACCAAAAAAAACACAACTGATATCTGGGGAAAGGTACAGGGCTCCTTTCTATACAATGGTTATTTACACATTTCTCACGCTGTACTCTTAAGGAAAGTTCATGGTGATCCTACGGCCATTCTCATGATCCATCTCAAAGCAGATCTCAAAGGCAGAGCATCATCTTAGAATAGGTCCCGCTGACAATCCAATTCTGAAACAGACTTCAAATCTTATCCTAGTAATATCTTCGTCTCACCAAGTTCTCTGGGCAGTGAGTTTCACACACTGATTTTATTGTACATATAAACAGGTTCTTTATCAGTATTGAGTCTGATGACCTCAGTTAGACTGTACCTTATTTTCATTCTGCAGTAAGGAACCAGATACAAGAGAGTTTTTTACAATTTTCATCGTACACTACAAAATAGTTCATCAATATTTCAACTCTTAAGTTAGAGAAGAGATAACCAAGAGCTGTGTCAGCACGTACAAGCTTATGAATGCCTTTTTTGACATGTAGGGGAGGGAAGTCCAGCTATTTTTTTAACTACCAAAATTCAAGCAGCACTCACTTCCAGAGGCTTTCACTATGTATTCCAATACCCCTTTTATTATACAGCAGTAGGAAACAAGTTTTTATTTGGCCGTGCAGTTCCCAGAAGCAATTTTTCAAGCAGGCTAGCTAGATATAAATAGCACTTTGCTCGTCTCCTAAGCAGTGCACAAGCGTAAGCTATTTAATCCTTATGCTGTCTATTAGAAACAGGCTTTAAAACTGCAGAAGGTTGCTGCGACAAGAAACGGACAGCAAAACAACTGCAGAATATTTACACTAAAGCTTTCATTTCCCCCTTCAAGACACTCATAACAGAGAGAGACAACTGGGCTTTCACAGAGAACAAACTGTCACTAAAACAAGCAAGCTGGATAGTACACAGAAACCCATTCACATGTGCTTACTTTGCCAGAAGAGACTGCCTAGGCCACGTTCCGTCTTCATTCTTCACTTCTATGAGGACAACCTGAAAGAGTCATGAAAAATAACAGATAAATGCAATTCTGCTACATAAACACTGCAAAATCATTAACTATCTGCTCTAAATACATAATAGGGAATTAAATAGATTTCACATTACAGGTTACAGTACAATTTTGTATTAGAGAAAGCAGAGAATTAAATAAGAATCTAAAATCCAACAATCTTTTCATAAAACATTGCCCAAGAAAACACACAAATCAAACTGTCAAGCACATCAGTGTATAATGTCATTTACTGTGATCATTAAAAAAAAAAAAAGAAATAAACCCTTACCTGACCCTGATAGAGCCCTGCGTCTTGCACAGTACTATCCAGCTTGCTGAGCTGCTCGTAAGCATTACTCATATACCTGTTCCATAACCTAGTTTCCTTTTCAGCTGGGATATTAAACAATTTTCTCATTTCTTTCTCAATGGTAGCTGTTAGAGGGGAGAAGGTGAAACAAAATAAACCAGAACTCTGAAACATGAGTGCTTTTGAGAAAAGTGGCAAGACAGACTTTCAGCAAGGTGGTACATCCTTGCTCCATCCAGCAACACCTTTGAATAGAAAATACATCACAAAGCTACAAATATCAACCTACATTTTTGATTTAGTCTGAAAATACATAGAATTTAAAAACTTTTCTTTTCAATTATATACATTGAAGTCAGAGGTTCAATCCAGTAATGGGTCATGAGGAAGTTTCTCCCTAAAAGCCCACTTCTGTGAAACAAGTTATTATTTGAAAACACAGGTTCAGGCATGAGGTGTTTTCACTTATACACACCAGGAAAGTGAAAAAGAATGACAGTATCACAGCTGACATTCAGCATTTTTATATGGAAAGTGCAAGGAGTGACACAATAAAGATGTCAAATTCCAGCAAGAATAGTTGCACAGGAAGAGCTGTTACTAAAATGGCTAAAATATTCACATACAAGGAAGAAGGAAGCCAGAGGAGATCCGGAACTAGAACTTCTTTACACAAGAATCATCCTGTTTCTCAAGGACAAGTCTGTTACAAGCTCCTTAATGCTCTTAACTTTGACTCACTACATTACACAGGCAGAACCACTGCAGCTAGAGCAAACCTCTGAAGGCTGTAGTGCAACCAGCCCCAAGGAGGGTCAACACTAAATTTGGACCAGGCTGGTTGGGGCCTTATCCAGTCCGATCTTTAAAACCCCTGAGGATGGAGGTTTCTCCGTTCCCCTGGGCCCTCAGAGTTCAGATATTCAGATGTTCCCTTACAGTTTTTCTAGTCTTCACTAGACTTGCTTCAGTTCATCAACTTCTCTCTTCAAAGGGCCAAAATAGAGAGGTTTGTTCATATATCCCCGAAGATATCAGTGAGATACTTACCAATAGTATCTGCTTTACTGAAGTGGCAGCTCACCACATTATCGGGATTGCTGTTCTCACAAAGCTTCAACTCGAGCAGATAAACTTCAACCTTACAATGCTTCACAAACAGGCCATATTCCACTACCTGTATGCAGAAAACAGACAAGACAAGTCAAATAACCCAAGCAAGTAAAAATCATATGCTGAATAGGCACGAGTAAACTACATTTGATTTAGGGTTTTATGTCTCTTAAGAGGGAGGCAAGTCAAATCTTGAAATGAACACTGACTTGCTTCCAAATCCAGATCAAGGTCATAGTCTCTCTGCCAGAGAGAATGCTGATCAATTATTTAAAAACAGATTATTTTCCTCAAAGTTAAAGAATTCTCACTGTTTTTCTTCCCTGCTAGAAATCTCCAAAGGTCTAGCATTATTACAATACTGTCAAAGAATTACAGGTAAAAAAAAGAATTTAATCAGTCTTCTAAAGCATTTGCCTTTGACATCTAGCCTCTGGCTAAGGTTTATGCAAAAAGAAACAAGCCTGGAGTGTTGGAACAAAATCTCTCCTCTTAGAAGAGAGCCCATAAAACAAAGCTTTCTTTTCCTGCACACTATACAGAAGGAGCCTTGCTCTCCCCTCTCTGCAAAAGTAAACCAACATGGCAGAATTCCCTTTGATAAACCTGGTGCAGTTTTGAGCCATTTTTTAAATCAGGCGCATTTCAGAGACTGCTCCAATGGGTGCATATGCCCATCTCATTAGCTTCAGATATTTTAAAAAGCAACAGAAGCTCGATGCCACTTTTCAGTTACAGACCTTGAGTCACATCACACCAGATTTTAGGGACCATTTAGAGGATGATGGTGCAACAGGACAAAAGGAATGTAGCTGCAGAACATACAACATCTACAGTGACGTCTTGGTACTGTGGTGGGAATTACAACAGATCTCAGAGCTCCTCTATGCTCAAACACGAAACATCTCTTTACCTTGGGTGAAGTTTCCAGCTAATACAGGCACAGTCCTAAGCTATTTTAGTTTACAAACTGTTGCACCCATTCCATTTCATGACACTGTTGCCAAGATTCCAGCTTGATAATGATTTAAAATTACATGTTTAGATATGGATGAATTATTTTTAAACCTGTAAATTTATTAAATACCACAATCACATCTCATCCTCAAGGCAAACCACAGAACAAGTCCAAAGCCTTCTGAAACACTGAAGTACCAGCAAGTTCTTAAAAAATTAAATATAAAGATATATATATATAAAGATATATATATATATATAAAGATATATATATATATAAAGATATATATATATAGATATATATATATATAAAGATATATATAAAGAAAGGGTGTAGGCTGCTTAAGATTGTACTGGCAAAAAAAATCCACATTGTTTCTCAGGTGAACTGTGTTAACTTGTTACCAACTGAGAAACAGATGCTTTAAAATTTAGCCTATAAAATAAGCCTCAGTTATTTGCAGTTACAAAGCCAGCAAAACACAGATGAAGGGCTTACACAGAGGAGTGGGTAAAGCTAAAGAGTTATATAGTAGAAGAGGAAGCCAGGCTGAACAGTCTCACTGGCTGCAGGCACTGTGCAAACAGGCAGTGGAAGTCTCTCTTGACAAAATACAGTGGACTGTCAGTACAAACCCATCATACATAAGGTATTAGGAAAAGCCACAACAAGCAGGTACAAATTTGTAAAAGGAACAGTTCCTCTGTATGCTACTAGACTTGCTGCTTACAGAAAGTAAGCTTTATTTAGCTTTAGAAAGGGAACAAAAAATAGGATTCACTGTGACTCTGGGGAGAAAATACTTCCCTTCTGAGCTTTTATAGGCTTGGCTTAGATTTGCTTTTAAGACAAAAAGATAACATATGTTTGGAAAGATCTTCAGTATGTTATTGTTTCAATGGGAAAGGAAAAAAAATTATAAACAACTTCTGGGTACGCAAATAAAGAAGAGAATCAAATCAAAGGAACCAATTCAATTCAAGAGCTTTCCATTTCTTTTTCAGGAGCAATTTTAGAAAAGAGGACTTTCCCTTCTCTGTGAGACTAGTGTTAAGAACAAATAGATGAAAACTATAGTCAGAAGCAGAACTACTTCCAACAAGAAATTTCTGATCGAATGATCATTTCTGTTAGATATTCTTCTTTCCATTTATCTGTCCTAATAGCCTGCAGGAAGCTTTTAAAAGCAGATGCTTTTGCATCTGAACATCTAACTTGTTCTCTGCACAAAGTCTGCCCAAGTGAAACTTGGATCATCCTGTTGTGCAGCAAGTTGGATACACTGGACATTCAAGTTTCCTGTTTTCTATTTTGCACATTAACACACTTTCTGTTAGGAGCTGACAGAAGACTGTCACAGTACAGGACAAAACAGCACCAGAACCCCTGTGCTACAAAGTCAATCCCCATGCACTTGTCTGTGATCATTAGGAGCCCAGGGATGAAAATTTCCCAGCATGTAAAAACCACAAGATGCTTGAAAAAAAGTTTCTTCCCAAATCCCATACATCCCACATGCATGAATTGTAATTTATTATATTTGAAAAAAAGATTAAACTAACAATCCTTTAATGGTCTAAATATGTCATTTTAAATGCTATCTGGAGAATCCTGCCGAAAGACACCCAGCACGTTCAGACATAGGACCGTGGCTTGAGGTTGTTACTCACCTACAAGCCTATTCTTTGATTTTTTCTGTCATTTCCTCACTACACTGGTTGTCATCACTACAATCTTTCCACTCTGTGTTCCACTGACTTCTTGCCTTACAGTTTTTATGGGAGATTTTAAATATCCACAAATCTTTTATCACACCTCTTCCCAAGAATTTTTACGCCAAAATCCACTTCTGTCATCAGATCAACATCAAACACAGAAAACTCTCCTGGCAATTCAAAACATACAAAATTTTCACTGGACCATAACAACTCAGCATCACCTGACTCTAAAGGATGATTAGAAGTAAACTTTCTGGCCCAACAATTAGAGTGTTGAACACTTGAATCTGACACCCCAGGAAAAGGAGGCTCCTGCAGTCAAGTCCATCACCCATTTATTTCTCACCAACTTTGAGAATTGTCATCCCACTTTTGACCTTTTTTTTTTTTTAAGGAACTATAGAAAGTTAGGTCGAATTTTGTGTGTGAAAACACGTTGCCAGTCCATAAAAGAAAGCTACTGTCCTTACTCAAAGGGTCAGTGTTCAGCAGTAGTTCTATCGTTTCTCTCAGATAATTCCAGGAGGAACGGAAAAAATATACTGTTTTTATCAATACCACAATCATTGCCTTCACAAGCTGCAACTCATTTCCACTTGTATCCCCCCCACTTCTGGTTAATTGACATGGGAGTTTTACCAACACTCAAAAGAGCGAGCATAGGATGGAGAGAGAAACTGCCACTGTTCAAGCAAGTCTGAAGATGTCAGCACTTCTTGCTAGCTGCAATTTCTGATCTGCACTAAATGACAACATTGCAGCATCACTGATCAGCATCAGTGGGTCTGTAAGAGAGGAATGTTATGCTACAACTCTGGAGCCATGTTTCCCTGGATTTTGCCTACATTGAAATGGCAGTTGCTGTAAGATAATGCAACTTAAACATAGGCTGTATCAGTTCTATATGTTATCTTAACACTTCACCCAGTATAGTGATCAGTCTATGTACCCCACACACTGCTGCTCAATTAAATCAGCATAAAAATCAATGACTAAGATAAAAACAGAAAACATATCCAAGTACAGCAAATGCTCAACTGAGGATTTCAAAAAACAGAGAATTGTGAAGTTTATCTTCCAAAACAGAAGGAACATCTTACAAACTTTGAGATTAAAACCAAAAATGTGCCTCAACTCTTTGGATTTTAGAATCACAGAGTTTTGGAAAAGAAAACAAAGAATAAAGATCACCAGAGGAGATTTGTAAACGGCAAAAGATTAAGAGGAGACTTACTCCAGTGTTGCCTTCTATTCAGGAAGATTGCTATGCTTTACATAACAACTTGCATTTTTCAATAAAGCTCAAGTTGGTCCTTGCAACAAGAATACACTGCACTGGTTCTAACAGCTATTAGTTTAAAGTGGGCCCTAGAGCAAGGTGCATAGCTCTATCTCTATCCCCATATAACCTATCAAATGAAAATTGCTTAAAACTTGGGCATTTTTAGCTCTAATACCATCTTCTTCTCTCAGATACAGTAAATGCAGCTCATTATCTCCAGAGAGATGCAAAGCATTCTATCCTAACTCGTAACTAGCACAAAAAACAGCCTTCAAAATCCTGCAGAGGCAGAATAACGAATGCAGGAGAAGATGGTTTCCTCATACTCACTTTTCTTACAATAGGCTTCTGTCCATCTATGCAACCATACCAGGCAACCAATTTGTTCCAGGCTTCAGTGGGAACCAATACATAATCTAGTTCATCGATGAGATGCTCTTTTAAACTCTGGGTTTCTGGATCTGAAAGGAAGAAGAGAGCATGAGGTGAGACAGAGTTCCTTCCTCTCAAAAACTACAGGCACTTAAGACATTCAGTGCATAGTTTTATGTCTATAAACCATAAGAGATAAACTAAGCTTCTTTAAAGCTCTAGAAAATGACATGTAATCACATTTCTAATATTTATTCGGGAATCATGAAAAAAGTTTGTAGAAGGGCCCCTACAAAGGGAAGCACTTTGAAATCATGCCTCTGGAAAGACCCTGAAATCTCTGTCACACAGCAAATTCTGCATGAAACAAAATCTAAACTCAGCACAATATCTTTTTCTTCCTCACTTGCGAGGCACACTCTACACTGGTTTTAGAAAACCAAAGCCCATGGGATGGGCATCTTCTGATTTCTGCGGCTCAGACGCTCTGGATTATATCTAAGTTCTGCGCAAACATCCCTTTATGGAAAAAGCTGTCCCACACTCTACTAATTATCTGTCATCATCACTGAAAGTACCAAAAGGCCATGGAATCCCCTATAATTTTAAGGGGAATTTAATGTTAAATACAGGGTGGACAACTGTATGGATTATATATGATCACAGAAACCAAGGAGAGAGGAAGCCAGATATGTCACAACTCCACGCTCACTTTTAATTACTAAACACCATGTTATTTCACCCACAGATTTTTATTCACATAAGTCACCGAACTCTACATAGGGACAGTTATCTGCTACCACAAAGATAACCTGATTAAATAAATAAAA
>JAVCKT010098968.1:0-10293 GCA_032273925.1 Rhynchotus rufescens | reverse complement strand
GATCATCTAGTCCAACCTTCCTGCTCAAGCAGGGACACCTAGAGCATGCATAAGAGTTAACCTAACTCTTAAGAATTACCAACTCTTAGGTTGCCCGTGATAAAAGCATCTAACTGAGCAGCTACTAAACAGTTGGATGTGTACCCTGAAGCTTCTCCCATGCACAACAGCAGTTCTCCACTATGGAGAACCGCAGGCATAGGATCTGGATGCCTGGGTGGGAGGGGAAATTCATCTTGAACTTTTCATATTTGTGCTGTTCTGTGAGCCTCAAGTATCCTCTGCTTTGGAGGTGGTAAGCAAAGCTGCGTTACAGCTTCCCTGCAGAGGTTTTGACAAATCTTTACACTTTCTTTCCTGTGTTTCAAGGTTGAAAAAAAAAATTAGCTCTGAAATATAAATCAAAGCCTTAAGCTCACAGCCTTAGGAAAGAAAGATGCTATAATAAACAAAGCTGTATGAGATGAGTGATGATAACAGGCTCAGAGGTCTGTCTTTCCCGCTATAAAGCCTTCTTCACTCCTGTGACTCCTCCATGGACTCCTCCGGTTTTCCTTGTTGCTTCAGTGCTTCATAACTTCCCTTAAGTCTCTCCCTCAGCACTTGGCTCAATTTGTCATTGCCCTTGTGTTCTGTTCATAGCAATGACTTCTCGTTTTGACTTATTTAATACTTTGTGCGCGTTTGCGTTAGAACACAATAACAAGGCTATTGCAAGGCGGTGATAAATTGGCTATTTTCTTTGGGGATACGATTCTCACCTCAGCAAGCTGAGGGAGCTTCATAATAGTCAGTGCTCTCATTGTTGCCCTCCATTTGCTAAGCCTGAAAGCATCTGAGTCTGGAGGATGTGAGATGCAGTAATTCCACTGCAGAACGTGTGTTTTGCATGTGCTCAGGCCTTTTATACCCCTGGTACCCCATAATGTGAAGGAGTGTGAGGAGGAATGTGAAGTAAATTTATATTATGAAGATAGTACAAGTCCCAGAAGCTGCAGCGTGCAGGGCATGGATATTCTTAAAATGAAATAGGAATCACCAGTGGTTCCCATATGAAAACACGTTAGTATTTTGCTATCCCAGATGAATCCCACAGGGAATATCAGTGCTATCCCTGGGATCTACAAATATGGAAATGCTACTTGCACGTGCACCAACGTCCCAAGACAAAGTCCAGGAGGCTGCCAGGCCTCCCTGTGTCTGGAGGATTCTCACTTTAAACGGTCTGTTTTCTGTTTTGTGGTAAGATTTAATGGCTGAGTGTCTGTGGTGTTAATGACTGAACCACTTCTGCTCCAGCACTTTATGTTAGTTTATGTCTTTACAGTTGGATAGCTCCAGTACAAGTGGAGTGCAGTATATCAAGAACATCAGCAGTCTCATACGTTACAGCTTCAGACCTACTGAAGTCATATATCTCAGTGTTTATTGAACTTTCCAGCTTATACCTCAGAGGTAAAAGTGTGAGACTATTAAGTTGTTGAATGATGTAAATACTTCAACGCGTTATACAAGATGTAGGCTTTAAACTGCTCCTGTAAAAGGAGGTCTCTTTCAGAACTACCTCTTCTTGAGCCTCTGCCTATGATGTGCTTGTCTAGCTGGAGATGAGTGTGTTATCATTGAAACACACAGGGCCTAATGTCCCCAACAGGGTGACACCGTGTGACTTCAGCTTGAGAGAGGGATTACTTGGTAAATGGAGATTCTTAACTAGTTGCCTTCTCTTATTAAAAAGGCTAAGGTAATGTCTTTGGATAATACCACCAAAATGTGATGGTCATAGTTTCTTCTACAGCCACCGAGGTTTGTCATAGCATAAGGCACTAGGAAGTGTGGGCAAGGAGGAGAGATTATACCCAGCCCAAATGTGATGTATTCCTGGGGCAATTAAAATAATAGAACTCGTCTTAACTTTCATTTAATGAAAGAATTTAGAACATTCACCCTCCAAACAAAAAAGCAAATAAGTAACAAGTATTGGATATTTTCATGTTGTTGCAAATTTTTGTTTTGTTTTCCAAGAGGAAATAGCACAAAATCTTAGATCAATGTATGTAATAAAAAAGGTCAGCAGCACTGTTCTCCAGTGATTAGGGCACTGGTTTTCTCAACTGGTTTCTAGTTGTTGGTTCTGCCTGTGGTTTATTGCCTGTTTTGGACCAATTCTTTCTTTTCTGTCTCTTCCTGTCTGCCTTGTCTGTGCAAGATCTCTAGGATTAAGACTTTCTATTACCACATAGTCATACAGTACCAAGAGTAATTGACTCTATCTCTGGAGTCTCTAGAGGCTGTGTTAAAACAAACAGTAACAGTTAGAAGAGGAAATTAGCTATTTACAGGACCATGACACCAGGGGAGAGAGGGAGAAAAAAAATCCTTAAACTTACTGTTGCTTTCAAAATGATCCATGAGGGTGAGATTGACCTCTGTGCTAAGGTTAATTCCAAACTGTAGGCACTGTTTAAGCCTTTGGAATAGTTTTGGATCCAACTTGGGAGCCGAGGCCTTGTGCTGGCTTTTGCACTGGATATTTGGAGAGAGTTTTAAATTAATCTCAATGAAGGTGCATCATATTTTTCCCTCTAAAATGCTTCTTATTGCCTATGTGTTTGGTGCTGAGAACTGTCTGTCTAAATCTTCTTAGAAAGATTCAATTTACTCAGCTGAACTTACAGCATAAAAATGATCAATATGGTAAGGGTGACTTTATATATACACTGAGATATCAAAAAGAACATTTCAGAAATAGGCAATTAAAGTTTATTTGGCAGTGAGGGAAAGCGAGTGCATTCACTGCTGTGTCACTTTGGCTGGATTCTGGTATTAATATTCTTATTTTTAATAGGCCAACTCTGCCCACAGATGGACCTGTCATGTGGTTTGAGAGGGTTGCGAATGTGTGGGCTGCTCAGGTGCTCCCTTGGGCCACCTCTGAGAGATTCAGAGATGGGATCTTTTCTGTCCTCTGGACTTAGATAAATTTCACACATTATATATTCTTCTATTCTTGCACAGTTTTGAATTTTAAGAAATTCAGCTTGTGTCAGGTATACTACTCATGTGGTACATAGCCTATGACTCAAATTAAAGAAAACAAACTGTTAATAAAGTAGGGAGGGAAGAATCACAGGTTTCTTGGAGAATTGATTCACTTGAAGTCCTTAGAACCACCCTATATCTGCCTGACTCTGCACACCCTGTGAACAAATAATTAGGTGAGATTCTGATAATTGCTAATATCTTATTTCTGTAGGAAGAACAGAGTTAGCCAAAGCCATTTAAAGATAGCCTCTACAGTTGCAAGCCATGTTGTCTACTTCATATAGAGGAGAAGATTCTGGAGCTATGATCATGTTTTAATCTGTGATGTACAGTATTGAGCACTATAGTAGTTCTCAATAACAAAAACAATTTATTGTTGTTGAAGCTTATGACTTCTTCAGGTGTAGTGGCTCTTGCCATCATGGACAGACAGAATGGCCCTTCCACACTCCAGGGGTAGCAGATGCTCTACCCTTTGGATCTGAGTTGTAACTGTTTTGGTTGTCACCTTCACTTTCTTGAGCCAAGGCTTGATCTTTAGGTCACTTGGGCTTTCTCATTCAAGCACATTGAGTCCATGAGGACGTGGCTACCTTCTGCACCTTTAGAGGCAGACAGTATGTTCAGCATTTTTATTGTCTCTAGGGTTGCCTTAGACTTTTAAATCATGGTCACTCAAGGCTAAAAGTGGGCCACCTTGTTAAAGCAGCAGAATCTCTTTAATTCATGACGTGTTATTTGGAGCTAGGATTTTGTCACTTGACAGTCTTATGCAAAATGCAGTTGCAACACTAAGTTTTGACTTATTTTGGCATTGAGAGTCTGTCACAAGATCTCACTGTGATTTCCACTTTCTTTTATAATGAATAAATGCAGCTCCTGATGAAAAGGGGCACTACCAGCAGCAGTCTTTTATCTTTATTCAGTCTTTCACCATGAGAAAGATCTTGATTTGACACAATTTTAGGATTTAGTTATTTACTATATCAATCTCAGATACAGCAGAACAGGACAAAAGCAGAGAAATTCCAACAGAAGACTAGTTTCCTAGTAATTTCTTTCTAGGAAGCTTCTAGCAGGGATAGTTTCCTTCCTACTCGTGTGACATTCTTAGTTGCCAAAGGTCTGATGTTTGACTGGCAGCGAATGTCAAAAAACTGTCTGTTTGCCATGATGTAGGTTTTTTTGGAATAAAGTATTTAAAAATTCCTTCTGCAGTCTCCCTGTTTTCAGAAGTGGCTTATACAGTGGCGAAACAAACAATCCCATCTGGCACAAGGCTGTGTATATTCCCTTCATCAGAGCACTTCATCTGCTCCAGGACACTGGAGTTGCATGTTCTTAACCAACTCACATCTTAGGGTCAGAAGAAGATGAAGGCAATTTCTATTTCTGAAAGCTCTGTCACTTTATGATCTAACCTTTTCCTTTTCCCTGTCTGCTGCACAGTTACCAGGCAGCATTCTGGTGAGTGTTGCAGATCTACTTCAACGTGCATGAACCTGACTTTTCCTTCTGTTGCAATAAGACTAGCTGTTGACCATAGATGTTGTCTACTTCACCAGGTGCAAATTACTTATAGATTGTGTGTTGTGAAGGCTCTAGCTGCTGATAGACTCTGCTCAACTTGCAGAGATAGCAGGGAGGCTGCTGTGGCTGCCTTGAAAATCCAAAATAAATCTGCAAACTAATGAACAGAGAATTGCTATATCTCTTAGAGGTCACTGCTCTGTCTGATCCAGCAAGGTCCTGGCAAAACTCCTTCCACAGGCAGCTGATATCTGCCTTTGTGGTGCCTGAGACAACCAGTCATACCATGGAAAAGTGCCTGCCAGATGCCCTTAGGAGTGTCCTGGTGTTCCAGAGAGATGGTGGTGGGGAATGAGTCCACCAAGGAAGCCAAAGCGCGCTTTGAGCAAAGTAGCACCTGCAGGTCGCATCCCAAGGAAAACACAAGGAAGTGGGGTACAAATAAAGACAGCACTTGTGTTGAATAGTCTGTGTGCCTGGGGCCCTGACCCTTGGCAGGGCTGCGAAGAGCCAGGGTAAGGCAGGGGCAGGCACTGCTAGAGTGGCTTATTCCTGTTAAAGGTTCCCAGTCCCCAGCCGTCCTAATGGCTTTGAGTGCTCCTGTTCTCTCGGAACATTTAGATGAGCCAACGTAATTTTTAGAAAAATGCCTTCTCTCAGCTGCTGTTTTCATACACAGTGTAATTAAACATCCCTTCTATTTGTGCAGTGACTGTACTAAAGAAGAAACAAGAGTGTCTTTCATAACGGCTTCACTTAACGTTGGCTATCAATCCATCTCATAAAAGGACTGCCCTCTACTTCCAGCGCTGCGGATGCAGCAGACACTGCAGATACGGAGCCTTCCTGGTACGGGCTGAGTGCCCTGAACCAGGTCAGACATCAATTCATTACTCATGCTGAAGGGCAATTACTGACTAGTAAGCCTTGATGAAGTCGGTGAGTCTACACAGCACAAAACTTTTTATATATATGATCAAGACAATGAAATCAAACTTCTTTCCATGGATCCTAAGTGTGAAGTGACATTAAGAGTGAGACTGCTGTTGTGTTATAAATTAGTTTTGCACATCAAAGCAAAATACAATTCTAATAAGAATGGAAACAATAAACCTTGCTTAATAGAAAGGTATAAAACTAGAGCTTTATCACATTTATCACATGTGATAAATGAACACATTTATCACACTCCTGTTTATCACATAGGATCAACAGGAAAATGCTGTGTGAATATGGTGCTAAGCTAACTCTCAAGACCTGTGGCTCTGAGTGATTTGCCTAAATCAAGTTAACACTTTATCAAGTTGTGACTTGTCATAAAGTGAAGGGTCAAGGCTGAAATATCTAACTTTTGGCGCTGGTCTTCTTGTCTATTAGTCTTACAGGACTTTAGGATTCCTCCAGACTTTCAAGGTTGAGTGAGTCTTGTCTAGATATTTTAGGTAGATGCATAACTGATGCAGCTGGGATAGGTAAAACAAAACTTTCTTGACAGGCATAAAAACACAGATCTCCCCCATCTAAAAGGATTATTTGTAGTATGCCAGTCAGGAGAATTTGCAGAATTTGCTCTGCTCTTTGGGGAGGAGAGCTGATGACTGCACAAGGCCCGGAGCAGGCTGTGGTGCTGAGAAATGATTCACGGCAGGGTAATGGCTCTGCTGAAGCAACAAGTCAGTGATGGAGGTATGAGGCTTAGAAATCGTGAGAGAAACTAACTCGATAAGGAATTAAGTTTAGATTGGAAAGAATAAATGGTTTGCAAAATATCCAGTGGAAATAGAATGTTACTTTTAAAAAAGGTTGGTCTATCCATGCACTAATAATCCAATAAACCGGAATTCTAAGCAACTTGTGCTCAAAGATATTTATGAAAGTCAGTGTGTGGCTTTGAATAATCACAGATACAGCAGTGCAGTGCTCGGTACCTTGAGACCTTTACTTTAACTAAAGAAATACAAAGGGACCTTCAGAGCTTCCAAGGTTTTTGAGCTAAAATTGTTTTGGAAAATACATTATTCCTCAGTGGAGGGTGATATTTTGCTCTTGGCTGTATAATTACACAAACTGTGCCTTCAACAGCTTCTCAGACAATATAGAGGTTGATAACATGAGAGAACAGTCAATGTTACTGCTGATGAGATGACGACCTATTGCAGGATAGGATCAAATGAGATTGAGTTAAGTTAGCAGCTCTTCCAGGGTGGAGGGAACAAGTTACATGTGCTTTTGGTAAATATAGGAGAGGAGAAGAGGTTTAATTCTATCTCAAAACCAGTCACAGACTCATAGAATGGTTGAGGTTGGAAGGGACCTCTAGAGATCAGCTAGTCCAACCCCAGTCTTTGCTCAAGGAGCTCTGTAGAAGACCGTAAATTAATTATGGGCTCATATCATAGTTAGTTACATCAGATTTGATCTGATTGTATAACATAATGAGGAGGAGATGGCAGTGTAGATTCTTGGACCTATTTTTAAAACCCAAAACTAGCTTTGTAAGCTTTTGGTCAGGTGTCTCGAGTCTTCAGCAAGGTCTATATGTAAGACTATATTCATTTTTTTAAGAATAATGACAGTAGTGTCATGATTGTGATTCCAGGAGCTTTAGAATGGGGAGATGCAGAATAGCCAGTAATAGAAGGAGTGATCAGAGAAACGCCGTAAAAGTTACATTTTAAATTCAAGATCCCCCAGAGTCTCTGGCTATGGAGCGGCAGAGGTTTAACCCTTTGAAGAGGGCTATAAATCTAAATAGTCCTGAGAAATCATCTTGTCCATGTGCTGGGAGCAGAGGCGATGTGTTTCTCTAGATTTCTCCCTCAAAAGAGAAGAGACCTTGGGAAGAAACCAAAGCTACTGCTTGAAAAGTAGTAAAACTCATTGAATATTCCAATTGGTGGAAAAACATTTAGCAAAAGTCCTATTGCTTCAAAATGCTTTAGGAAGCAGATTTTCAGATAAGTGACTGGATTTTGAACTACTACAACTTAAGAAGATAGTTTTAGATTTGTCATAAATGTAGCATCTACATTTTTGCATTTGGCGTAAACTTGGGTTCATATGAGATTAATAACCCATCCCACAGCAACCCTTTGCTAGCCAGGCCTTGCTTTTCTGTGCAGTCGTCAGCTAGACGCTAGAAGGAGCAATAGTTGTAGCGCTTTGCTAAGCAGGATGAGAACATTGCAGTAATGAAGTGCTTTGAAAGTCACAGTGAAGTGGTTTGTAAATTCAGCATGCCCCAGCTCCATTTAATTTTCCACTGCATTAACATTAGCATGATAGTATCTGCTTTTACTGATTGGAGGCTAACTCTGTACATGGAGAAATCTTTTCTCTTGCTTAGGAATCTTATGTGCATTGCCATTGTTGCTGAATTTCACCTTTGCACAAAAAAACCCACGTTTCCTGGAACAGGGAAATTGGATTTCCTAAGCCCAGCTCTCTCAGAAGGTTGGAGAAGGGACTGGAGGAGCAAAAGTCCCTTTGCTTTCTGTAACTTCTTCACACTCTAAGGCAAAACACCATGTGATTCATCCTATAAAGAACTAGACATCTAGATAGTTTGCAAAAATTATATCCTAAAGCTTCTAATGCTCCCAATGGACTTTGCAAGAGGATTAAGGAGGTGATTAGACATCTACACTTATTTGAGAAGAAGCCTCTCTTTCCTGTGTGATATAAAAAGTGTGAATTATTTTAAAGATGCATTGTTATTTTTGGAACTAGACAAATGAGGTATTAGTCCCAGAACCATGCAGTATTTGAGGCTGGAGGCACCTCCAGCATGAGCATCTGCTCCAAGCAGAACTAGCTGCAAGTTGGATCAAACTGCTTAGGGCCTTGTGGTCTTTCACTAGGCTCTACGCAGCTTGCGAATGACTCATACTAGAGGATCCAAAATGGGCTGCATGCCCAAGCGTCATGAGGAGGGAAATAATCACCTCCCTTGATCTGCTGGCTGCGTCTTTGCTGGTGCAGCCTGGTTTGAAGTCGGTCGTCTCTACGTGCCCCAAGGCCATCGTGCTGCCAACTTGCGTTCAAACTGCCTCACATACCTGTGTTTCTGAGCTAGTCTGGGATCAGACATTTGAACCTAAGGCTCATTCTCTTTCTTCCCCCCTGTCTCAGCCTACCCGTGACTTTTCTGCAAGGAATGATGTGCTGCTAAGTAGCCCAGATGGAACCTGGAGGTAGGGGCTGGGTGATGAGCTCACGGTTTGTTTTAATGCAGGAGCTGCATTAAATCTTCTGACTTGTCTGGAGCAGAGGAATAAGGCTGCATCCCTTCTGCTACTTCTAATTTTTAAGCAATTTAAAATGCTGTGACCCAAAAGGGATGAAAAGAAGCAACAGAGAGCACTTAGTGATGTGCTTTGCTTTACTGTGCAGTGTCCTTTAGCACCCTGAAGAAAACCAGCTACGTTTGCTCTTATGTGAAATTCTTTCTGCTTCCCCAGAAGTTGTTGCTCTGGGAAATGGTGATATTTAAACATCTCTGTCTACGCTGCTTAACACCTCGCATGTAATATACAGAACAGTGGACTACATCAGCAGATGCCTTTGTCATGGGAACAGAAGATACTTGTTTTATTGTTCTCTTTTCCTGTCCACTCTACTATCAGAGTGCAACACAGACAGCAGCACCCTACTCATTGCATAGACAGGATCTCCTAAGAGTCAGTCTCTTAAACTTTCCTGTACAGCAGCCCTGTCAGCACCAGGCCTACAGGACCCTATTCCTTAGAAAGGGAACCTTAGGAATTCCTTAGAAAGGGAACCTTATCAGATACACAAAATACTGCATGATCCATGAAATTCACACAAGTATGGATTATAACTGTGAGAGTCATCATCTCATTGCATTGGCTTTGTTGATAGCTTGAGCGAGGCAAGGAAAGAGTGTGCTCAGAAACTCCAAATCTGCTGGCATCTATGCAGTGTTTGTTTAAATATTACAGATGTAGGCAGTGCTGCTTCAAGGAAGAATGGCTCCAGATGTGCAGAGACAAGGCAATTAAGTGCAGAGATGAAAAGTGAATGGCAGGCCCCTCCAAAGAAAAACAAGCAACATTCTCTATTAGTCACTGGACATTCCCTATTAGTCATTGGAACGAGTATTTTTAGAGAACAAATGAGTATTTGTTCTCTACAAGTAGGTAAATTATTTCTTAAAAATATCACTGTTTGCACCAAAAGCTGTAAACCAAATGAAACTAGGACAGCATAAATGAGGATGGGAGGATGTGGAGGATTCTGTTACCTTTCCTGCCACAGCTGTTTCTTGCACAAAGAAGTTCTCCATGCCTCTGTAACATCAAAGGCACAGAGGCCACCTCTCATGCACTCTGCAGCAATGTTGGTCTTGTTTCTATTTGCGAATGGGTATTCATTCCTTTCTTCTAGTTAGCCAAGAAATGCATATCTCTGGGATGTAAGGGAGTCGTGGAATGATATTACTTCTCTGATGCTTCCAACAATAACAGTTTGTAGAGGGACAGCGTATTCTTCAGTGACACTTTAAGATAACAACCCTAGGTGGTTTTAGCAAAAGAACAAAATGAAATTTCTGTGTTTTTATTTCCAGCTTAGGGTGGAATTGAAAGAGTGGAAATGAAGGATTCAATCTCCACCTCAGAATCAGCACACTGAGTGCTTGGTGGCAGCAATAGCCACCAAAGGTATTATCATGCCATTAACTTACCCTACATCTACTGT
>JAVCKT010098967.1:0-10293 GCA_032273925.1 Rhynchotus rufescens | reverse complement strand
AATACATACAATGAAATAGCTCCCAAAGGGGCAGATAGAAATTGCTTACAGAGAGACTTTACCTCTCAACTCTTTTTTTTTCCAGCATGTGATTTACTCTTTTTTTTTCCAGCATGTGATTTTTACAGTAAAGTGAAATAGCCCTTTAATGCAGCCATTTAGCAATGAAAAGTTTAACACTTAGCTAGGTCATCACTATATCGCAAGGCTACGTCGAGCAAGATGCTCAGCTGCTCTACTCAACAGACTTCCACTGACACAACTTATTACAACTTCATACGCATTTATAGTAGCTGGGAGTCTGAACACAGATCTTCTAGAAACAAAATGCCCCCTTATAATACCCCTACTCTTAATCCCTATTGAAGCCTCCATGGTCAAGTGGTTTGCACATAAAGTAGGAAGTCAGTTCCTCTTTCCTTTCCTCATTCAAGCAGCCCCATTAGTTTTGACATAGCTTACCTTCAAGCAAACTGGCTCTCGCCTGCAGTCATTAGCTTTCAAACCAGTTTGGTGAAGAAACTACTTCTCCATCAGCTTTCTGCTGCAGTTTTCCTTTTCCTTGTTTCATATGGTGTTGGTAGCAAGTGCATCATTCTAATTTCACCTGTTCATTTCCTTTGATGTAAACCTTCTGAAATTCTGAATTTTTCTAGCCAGGAAGATGAAAAGTAACATTAGCTTGTGCAACAGTAATAAAAAATAAATACATAAATATGTATGGACCAGGCAGAAGATGGTTTTAAACAATTTTTTCAAGTAGTTACAAACAGGTTGGCCAACAAGTGATTAGAGGAAGTAAAAAGAAGGGCTACATATGGAGCCGTATCAGAAAAACATCTACTTGCCATGTTAAAATCCATTTCCTCTTGCCTCACCAGATATCATAAATGAGCAATTAGAAGCAGCAAAGCTGGGCAAGAACAAAGACTGCCACTGGCTGCTGCTCCTCAGCATCTCATTTTCTCCTCTCTGGAACATTTGATGCACTTCTGAAAGCCTTTAGTTTAGTCTGCAGTGACTTTTGTTTCAAGGATGTACTGTACGTTGTATTATTCATTTGTGTGTTTTGTAGTGTGAGACTACAGTGCAATGCGGGTGTTTCACACAGACATGAAAGCAATAAAAGGTGACTCTTGTCTTTAAAGTTTTTGTTCTGTTGCTGCAAAGTCGTGTTTTGAAGTGATTGCTCAAAAGTGAATCAAAGAGGAAAGTAAGCTGGGCACTGCAGCTAATGAATATGAATCTACAACTTTGTACATCAAAATGAGGATTCTGATTTACATACATTTCTTGTTGCTAGCAGCACTTCTGACTGCAAATCCAAGTGCCCAATATGCTTTAGAAACAGGGCACAGTTCTTAAGGTCTAACTTAAAATAAATAATAACAATAATAATAATAAAATTGTAACCTTTTAACTAGGCACAAGGTGCTGTGAACAGCATTGAATTGAAGGTTTGCCCAAAGCTCATCCCAAAGCTTTTAAGAACAAACTAAAGATTATTTTGAACAAGTCAATTCCTTTGATACAAGTAATAAAAGGAGAAGAGCAAGGCACCTCATCTGCATACTGCCCAAATCCTATATTACAAATACATATAATTTAAGGCTAGCATTGACTCACAAATAAAACTGTAAGGCATTTGTGACAACTTTTAAGATATTGATTTTCTCTTTCAATAATGATTTGAGGTAAATAAAATATTAGTTTACCCACTCACTTTCATTGTCAATTGGATCCAGCCTTTCTAGGCAATATTTTTCAGTGCTGAACATTTTTCAATAGTTCAATACCTTGTTAGAAGTGGTATTACTACCTTTTTAACTATAGCCACTTCCTTCCTTAAGAAAACACATACCTGACTCATAGTGAGGGATATTTATATGCAGCAGGTTGTAAGGAAAGAAACATTTCAGCTGTCTAATGAACAAATTAAGATTTTCCTGTAGCATTAGCACAATTTAGCATTTGATTTTGCGTTTATTTCTTTTTCAGTATTGGACATAAAACTGAGTTATATCCAATTCAAATGAGTTCAAGACACATGTGCATTAGTAATCTAAAATTAACTTAAGATGTATTTCATTTTTGACCAAGCTATTCAAGTAACATGACTTTTTTTTTTGTTTTAACCATCTTTAACCATCACAGTGCAAGAGAATAAAAAATCTGCACTGCTTTACCAGGCAACTTGGGAATGGAATCCAGCAAGCTGGATAATATGCCAGGGACCTCAGGCAGGAGCAGTGCACTGTCAGAGATGAAAGAAAAAATGCAATACTGGGGAATGCAATTTTTTGCCATATGATATAATATCTGCACTCTTAACTACCATATCAGGCTTATTCTTCACTTCAAGCAGATCCTTGCTTTTTGGGGTATAAAATTACATTCACATTGCATTTATAGGTTCTTAAGGCTGATTCCATGTTACAGTCAAGCCATTTTATATAGCTTAGAGAAAGCAAAGCAGCTAGACTATGGGTACAGAATGGTCACAGTACATACATTGCCAGTAAGGTTTGTGAGGGAATTCATTTAGAGGTCCACAATAAAGAAATTCCTTTGTCACAAAGTGCCTGAGCTACCTTTTACATCAGGTAATCTAAGGAAAATATGAGAAGAGACAAGGCACACGCTCTTAACTAGCAAGAGGAGAGAAAGAAACAGCTTTACCCCCAGCTGTTAACATACTTAGTTCTTCTAGAGAGGTAGCCTTGTTGTTCTGTTTAATTTTAATTTGCACTGATTTTCATACATAAAGCAACCATTCTTAAAATATCTCAGAGCAAAAGTATTTATAGTTAGGACCATTGCAACATAAAATGCTGAAAATTGCAACCAATATTTTCAGTGCTTTGATGAGTTCAAATAATCTTTATACTTTTTCTGTAAAATTCCACTATATCAGATTTATACGAGAAAAACAACTGTCAATCAACAGTTAAAAACTGGGGAGGTCCTATGTTAATTCACTAGTACTACTTCCAGCATCAATTTGCTTGCTTTGATGTGAGTTCAGTTCTTCTAGTTTCTCTAGCTTAGAAGTAAAAAACTGTTTTCAGAGCTCCAGTGTTTCTAAAAGTCAACCAAACAAATACCAAAATTACAGGGCAGTAGATATAACATCTCCCATGGGTTCAGTTCCTGTTATACTTAATCCTACGATGGTCAGTGGTACTCTCTGTATGCAATGGAAGTTTGTCTTAATAACACCGACGTTATTGATGCACTCTAGATTTATACATACAGCTGAGAACAGAATCATGCAACAAATTTACTCCAAATTTGTTCAACTTTCATTTATCAAAACAGATATTTTCACTCTTATCATCTCATCTTACTAATGTTGTTCAGGCATGTAGTTTCTGTTATTCACATGGTTAAGACTTTCAAGCAACCCAAGAATCATCTATTCCCTCAGTGATAAATTATGCTAAGAAAATAAACAACCCAGAGATATCAAAAATAATTCCCAATATCATGCTGTTTTATGAGAAAGAAAATTACTTCATTTTTATTACAAAACAATCAATAGAATAAGAAGACAGTAAACATCTTAAAGAATGCAAAATGCAAAACTGACAACATCTAACATGCTTTGGTTAAAAACTTATGATGGAAATACAAACTGGAAGAGACATACTCACTGTAAGAAATTTACAGATGCAGAGTTGACAGTTCCAAAAGGCTTTAAATAGCTTTAAAGCATATCTTCTTTGTCTCTATCTATGCCTCTAAAACACCAAACTAAGTGAAACTTTGAAGCCATGAAGCTGTGGAGTTGAAACAGCATAGAGCTATCAGAAGCTCTGATAGCTAAGATGGGTATCCTGCCTTGCTAAGATGGGTATCCAAAACCAACAGGTCAAAAATACTCTACACATGAACTGCAAGAGCATGCTTGGTTGTTTTTCTCTCTCTAGCATCCAAAGACCCAAGAATTTCCCCAAATTCTACTGCATTTGAAATCTGAAGTATGGACAATAAACTCAGCACCTTCTAGAACAAACCAAAGAGATATATTTGCCATCCATTCCCAAATCTGCAAGATATTAAGATGCTGGCAGTGAAAACATCTTCAATATAAACAAGTCAGATGAAGCAGCTTGTCACAAAAACATCCCAGATTTGTTTGCTCCAAGGTATCCCTTCTGACAGTGTTAAGTATAATGTTGCCCTTTCAAGTCTCACTCATGTTGAGAAAGTCCCTCACAAGTTTCAGTAGTTTCTAGACTTCTGATATCAGTCTGAGTTCCAGAGAAAGAAGAGACTCTCATTTGCCATCCTTTTTGCTACTATGCTCCTTTTCAGCACTAAACTGGACTAGAAAAAGGCGAACATTATTGTTAATGAAGGATTTGCCCATTTGCCATTAAAAGATCATTCATCAAAACATCATTTGCCATTAAAACATTCTCATTCCATGTAATCTGCATGCTTTCTGGTACACGGTGCAGCCAGAATGATGAACCAAGGTGAAGGAAAGCATAGAGGTGGCAATAATCCTCTGAGACAGATCCTACCATTTCTGAAAGCAATTTCATCCATTCAGAAACAGTTATTTTGAACACAACTAAAGGATCAAGTCCTATGACAAAGAAGTTGGATAAGATTTCTACATATGATACATCATTCTTACATAGCGAATACTAAGTGATATACTAAAAAAAAGCAAGCTAAAATCACTGTTTCTCAGCCTTCACTTGAAGGATCACTTAAGTTTCTGGAAAGGAACCCACAGATCATCTTAAGCGGTACTGCCACATCGGTTCTCATTTATCAACAAAATTAGGTCCTATTTTGAGTGATTTTTTTTTCCCACTTGTGGTCAAAGGAGTGCATATAAATTTTCTGGAAGCTTTTCTTGCCATCACAGTCAAAGTTGAAATGCGTTACAGTCCACGGCACACAAAGAATGCTACCTTGGACAAAGAGAGGCCATTAAATCCATGGCAAATCTGTGTGCAACTGCTACAGATGAGAATATTCAGCATTTCTTTCTTAGTAACTGTCTTAGTAGCCATTTATATAGAAGAAATGTTTGTTTTTCATGTAAGTGGCAACAGAAGGACATAAGCAAAAGTAGGACAGGAGAAAGGCATTATTTTTTACTTTCCATGCACCAGAAACATCAGAATATCAAACATACAAAATGTAGTATATGATTAATACTTGCATTACTTTTGACTGAAGCATTAGACCATTAATGTGTATTTTTTCCCTTTTCACTCTTCTGAGGTTGCCATTGCTGCTGTCATTCCAAACACAAACGTTATTCCAGATCTAGGATCTCAACCCATTGTTGGAGGAAGTATCTTGTTAAGTGCCCCATCCACCAGCAAGCCAGCCTAGCAGGTAATATTGATGGACAGTGGTAATGAGAGGAGGTTGGCAGATAATCAGCAAATGGGAGAAGTGGGAATTCGTACAGCAACCAGGGAGTTTTCACCTCTCTAGTTAGCGCGCTGCACCTCTCCACGCTAGAGCTGCACTATATCCTTGGAAAGGAACCATGTTATTTTCAAACAGAAACCTGCATCCCTCTAACCTCCAGCTTCACAATTCTCTGAGAAGAAAGAATGGCTCACATGATTGGATTCCACAGGCAGCTGAGAGTAAAATCTGTTTTGTCATGCTTCATTGTGAATGACAATGCTTATAATATCTCTGCAAGATGTAATTTTTTCATGTCAATAGAAAGTTGATATTCATAATCTAAGCAATAATTATCCTTTGTAAATGCTCTTTTTGGCTGCCACTCATTAAGGCTGTTTCAATGCACGGTCCCCAGGCTGTAGACAAAATGCTGCTATTTACGCTGATGGAGAGAGGAGAAAAGATTTTTGTTGCATGGAAAAAATATTCAAAACTTATTTTTTTAATGCTATTAGTCTAGTGCTTGGAATTAACTCACTCGAATTTATTCTTACTGCTTTGAAAAATCAAAATGGTTTAGCATTAGAAAGAGGGACATTCTAACTCCACACATCAAGTCCTTTCTTTGTTGCTCCTTTTGCTTTAATTACTGAGGGTGTATTGTATAATTCCTGCTTCAAGCAGATTTTTTTACTGAAAACAGTTTACCTGCTTTGGAAGAGCAATTAACTTTGATTTATAAGTACTAACTAAAAGGCAAAAATCCAGTCAACCCTGTACGTACGTAAGAACTCATCTACACAGAACACAAGGGAGCTAAAAATGGGATTTCCTCCTAACTGTCATAAAACTAGTGACCTAATGCCTGAGGACTCTAACCTGATATTTTTAGCATTACTTGTGCATGTAGCTTGGTCTTGTCTTCTTACATTGTTACGCATATAGCTTCAGGGGAAGCATACTCTTCTTTTTATCCAGCTGCTAAGATGTACCCAGAGCCACGTATTTTTTGAGAGTTGGCTTAACTCTTGCTTTTCTACATATTTAACTTATTGCCATGACTTATTAGAAAGTAGAGTTTTACATCCACCCAGAAAACCTGTGTAAACCGAAAGTCATTTAAATCCAGCAAACATCACCAGATATGGGATTGGACTTCTGCAAGAAATGGCCTTCTGTTGACACTGTTGACACATGACAAAAGCTCCCACCATGAGATACATCTCCCACAGCACTGCCTCTCCGCAGCAGGCAGCTTCAGAAGATGCTGCCATAAAGGGCTTGGCAAACCTTCCTATCCTCCGTTGTTTTTCCTTTGTTAGAATAGCTTAAGCTCTAAAAGAAACACATAATTCATACGTTAGACACACAGAGGGAGAAAAAAAAAAAAAGGCCTTTCATCCATCATACAGATTGCTGTGCAAGGGTTCACTTAGTATAAACAAAGCACACAAGGCAAGATCTCTTGATCATTCACCTCTCTAAGACTGACTGGGAGTACATCTCCTGCTGTTTCTCTGATACTAGCAACAGCAAACCTTCCTCTTTTCCTGTTAGGGTCTCTCAAATGTCAAACAAGGAGAAAATTTGGCAGAAAAAATGATAAAAATTAACAGAGTGAATACCGTCCTTCTCTGATGTGCTGAATTAGTGGCTTCTCACCAAATGGCTGCCAAAGCTGCCACTTTTATTTGTGCCTAGTTGTCTTTAAGGCACCATTGCCGAGCACAGGCAACAATGCATTGTTTTCGATTTCTTTACAGAAAGAACATGTGACTATATGAAGCACAGCCCATAAATGGGGTATTTATTTTCAGTATCTTTGCCAGAAGCACAAGAACTGTGTTGTCAGAAGGGCTGTGCTCCTTCTGACGGAGCTTTTCTTTACAACTTGGTGGGATTAAGGGGAGTGGATATGTCTGAAATACCCTATTAAAATCTATGCGAACTATTAATTTCCCCAAAGAACAGCCAATAACATTCCCCAGCTCTGGATAAGAATTTGCTTTACTTCCTCCATGCAAAGCAATTTCCCCTGACCTTAATAAAGATCCCAACATCTGTCCCCAAACATTTGTTTTCCTAGCTCTTTCTCCTAGATGACCACCTGGATAATTCCTCAAAGTCCTTGAAGGATGATCCAAGTGGCAAGAAAGATCACAGCTTGGGAGACTTGCCCAGAAGGATGTCTTTTCTTTCCTCACAACCCTTCCCCTGTCTCATCTGATTCAGCTTCATACCCGATGCTCCACTTGCACTGCTGTCGATTGATCTTTTTCTCCTGCATGCAGTCACTTGTTGTTCATTATCATAACTATACATTTCAGCCTCCTGAGGGAAAATAACTTGCCAGCTTGGTGCCGTGTGTCACAGCTTGGCCACATGGAACACTCAAGAAAATTTATCTGAATTATCCTTTCAAGTGGATTCATTGAACCACATTAAAAGCCTAGAATAAATGTGACCTGAATTTGGCTTGGTTTAATTTGTTGCAGAAATGAATTAAGCAAAATTAAATTAAGGCACTTTTATATTAAATATGTGAATTCACAGAGCGGTAATATGATTTATCTAATGTTCTTTAAGATTAGACCTGCGCAGGCAAACCTTTACAATCCAAGAATTAACATCCTCAACAATTCTACCATACATGCAGGTTCAGGAGCACAGCGGGTTGCTTAGTGAAACAAATCAGAGCAGCCAGGCAAAGTATCATTCTCAATTTTCCATCCACAGACTGCTCCATGAATCCTCAGTCTACAGTCATTATGGAGACTGAATGCCCAGATTTTACATGCTTGTCATTGACCTTCACCTTCTGAGACCCACTTCTCCTAGAAAGAGATATAAATCAAAACAAACGAGCTTCAAGAAATGAGGGAGGGAAGAAAGCTGGCATAAACTAAACGAATGGAATGCAGCCAGAAAGTACTCAGAGGTAAAAGAAACACCCTGTCACTTCAGTGGAAAGAAAAAACAGGGGGATTCTCTCTGTGCTCTTTTACTTAGCACCGTTTTACTTAGCACAAAAACCCTGAAAAACCAATGGATGGCCAGAGGGTACAATGAGGTGATGGAAGACTGGGGATAAGGGAGAAACATAAGTTATCATTATATGTATTTTTCAAATTAACAAATACAAACCTCTGTAGAAAACATGAGGTAGCTTGGGAAAAGCTCCAATATGCAGCAGGCGGAGAGCCAGCTCTGGCTTGAGACACTTACTGAAATAGAGGAGAAAAAAAGAGAAAAAGAAAAAAAGAAGAAGAAAAGTCCTCATCTGAGAGCTCTGAATCCCTAATGCACTGAGCAGAATGATGTCAATCAACCCCGAGGTTCATTATGGACAACAGCTAGACCCCGCTGGTGAGAACAACTCAGAAAGCATCATTTCTAATAAAAAAGTTACCAAAAAGCACACACCCCCTTTCTCATGTCCTCAGTGCTTTTGGGAAAGGAGATGCTGGGCTGCAGAGGGAGCTGTACATCCATAATTTGGTGCAGCAGCTATTGAGGAAATTCAAGGTCCTCCAAATTTTAATGACATCTCAAAGGAAGATGTATTTTTTTCAGTGCAGGGGTAACAACACAGACTCCATAGGGTTCAATGGAATTCTCCATATCACTGCCTACATCTATTCCTATCTACATTTAATCTGTATGTTTCCCAACAGCTCTCTGTTTGCTAGGTAGAAGCTGTGCTCCTGTTACTGTTTTGTCTCATGGGCTGGTACCACAGTTTAGCTGGGGTTAATGCAGTATTTTCCTTCTCATTTAACACAGAAAATCTGCCCATCTTCTAAGGGCAGAGCACTGGAACAACAACATGGTTTAAAACCCTTAATTTACTAATGACTACACAGGCTTTTGAATTATAACAAAATGCCTCTATCACCACAAGTAATGCCCGCACAGATACTGCTTAACTTACTACCAGTACCAAGGAGATAAAATGTCTAAAAGAACTCCTTATGGCCACTCACTCCAAAAGAAGTTCAATTTTATAGTATTCCTATGACCAGTGTATGAGTGGTAACTTATCTTACCAGTGGATAAAGTACAGTAGTGCATGAATACTACACACATTTGAAGTGAAAAGCTTTCACAATGGTCTGTGATTTTGTAGAAAATACAATGTGTCTACTAATTTTGTTAATGTAAATAGATGTTTGATTTAAATAAAAATGGAGCAGAGAAATCAGCTTACAAAAGGCAGTGTGTATTCTATTTAATAGGTAATTTAGTACACTGGATGTATTTGATTCAGCAAATTCTGGTGCATATGTTTTTCCTGCAAATACACAAGCTGAAAAAAGAGACAGAAATTCAGTGCTCATATATTACACATCTGCAAATACATTATTTTTTTGGATTCTCAGGCTATACTAAAAACAGCATCATATCTAGGAGGAATCTAAGCTATGAATAGGAAGTAGAAACTACCATTATGATTGTTCCAATTTAATTTCATGGCCATGTTTTAGATGGTGTTTATGTTTTAGATGTTTCCTTCTAAAGACTAGCCTGCTAGCAATGGAGATTATTTCAGCCGACCATCACTGCAGGCACAATCCTAACATGCATGTGCTTGGATATGTCACTGCCGGTAGCCAATATAAAAACATGGCAAGAAGAACATTCAAAGTGAACAGTCCTGAGAAAATCTCTGAAGTCTTGTGCTTCAACTGAGAACAACAGATGACCTTTTCCAGGTTACACAAGATTAGCAGTTTGACGATATATTTTCAACCAAATATTGCTAGACATGAAAGCTAATAATTTAGACATATTCTGTCGATCTGCTTTGAGCTAGTTATAATGGGGCCTGAAAGCAAAAACATGACTCTCTCATTAAAAAAAAAAAAAAACACTTGAATAAATACTATAGAAAAATGAATGGAGTCCAAGAGG
>JAVCKT010098966.1:0-10294 GCA_032273925.1 Rhynchotus rufescens | reverse complement strand
TTAAATAATTTTGTCTGATTTTTTTTTTCTTTCTCCCTCCTCCCTCGCTCTGTGTGATGCTAGAGGAAATCCATGCAGAAATTTGCTATGCTGAATGTTTACTTCAAAGAGCAGCACTCACATTCCTACAGGTACAGATTTCTGTGTAATTGTTTGGAAAATAAATAGCAGAACATCCATATACTGTTTTACTTTATTAAAGTAAACAAAATGCTAAAAAATCCTAGCCTAATATTAGACTTTCATTTGGATCCCGTTTCTGAATATGTGGAGGTAGTAGTGTGTCTTGTTATTTCTCTGGCTTATTTACAGTACACATAGTGCTGAATGCTTCTCCACCCTTTGGGTGTGTGAAATATCACCACACGTATTGTGTGTTAGGGTATCAGGTAAAAAAGAAATGGTCACTCGTAGCTGTGCTGTGCTGGAATGCAAGGGAGATCTTGTTTCAGACTGATGTTTGCTTTCCCAAGCCTGCTTTCTCACTGCTTTGTTCCAAACATGTATTTTAGTCTGCCTTGCTGTTCAGCTCCACACATGAATTTCACTAGACAGAGCTTTCTGCCTTTAAAAGAGAGGGAATGCTCCCTCTTTATCCATCTGGAATACAGAAGTTTAGTTTGATCAGGAGTTAACACTGGCAGTAGTTACTTGGGCTCCAGCTTGCAGTTTAAGCAGTTAGTGATAATTAGAATAACTGATTTTTCTTCTTGATCTGGCTGTACTTGCTATATGACAGTGGGCCTCTTCATCTATGGGGAAAAGGTAATAAAAGCCACATTCAGGAAAGGATTTGTGCTTCTTGGCTCAATGATGGTGATAAAGAAGTGCAGGTGGTAATTTTATTATTTTTGGGAGCTGCCTGATGAACTCAGATGATTGTGCTAATTTATGAACTAAGCTTTCTCAGCTGTGTACCATGCCCCTCTGCTGGGACCTGTTACTTCACAGCAAGATCAGCAATAGAAACAGCAGCTTTTGAAGGCTTTTAGAGTGGTGATAATGGTGCCTCTGTGAGAAGATGCTGGACTTTGACATGACTATTTCTGCTGCTGTGGAATTAGTAACCTCTGGCACTGGGCACAGTTGAAAGCATCTTAAGCTACAACAGCCATATTTTTCAAAGCTTGTCCATTGTGGCTCTAAGAATAGATTATTTATTGAAAGATCTTTTGGATTTAAATGCTGTTTTCTCAGTTATCTTTATTTTTAAAAAATCCTTTATAGATACATGAGATATTTAAGAGTACGAGAATAATTTCTTGTCTTCTCCTGCATACAGGATGCCTATGTGTATGCTTCCTCTTCTGTGTTTAATTTTTCATGAAAGGATTTTAAAAATTAAACAAAGGCACTAGGTTCCAACAATTACCAAAGTGGGTTAGTTTTGATGCTTAACGTAAATGGTCAGACCCTATTGAAAACCCACATAGAAATTAGTCTCGGGATTTTTCAGGAACTGGAATATGCTCATATTGGTTATCTCTGTTTTTGGTAACAATGTGTATTCTGAGCTGTTAGTCTGAAACTGGAGTAAATACTACAGTTTTAAAACATGATCTTTTCTCTTGCCATCTCCTATTCAAAGGTGAACATAGTTTTCATTCAAAGGAAGATATAACCAGGCCTTTAAATATGGGTAGGTCCCTGCCGCAGAGGACCATGGAGGATAAACTTATCACATCAGAATAAAGTGAATATGTCCAAAGACAATAAAAATATTTTAATTAGAAAGGAAATCAGAAATCCGTATATTGTTCTTAAAGACTTACACTGTCAATCTCATGAAGGTGGTGTTCATGACCTGTTAATTACCAGAAAGCAAAAGCCCTTCATGATGTTCACAATTCGTATTGGTAATATGTCTCATTTCTAATAGGATGAGAATATGGTTAGCTTCATAAAAGGAGGCATCAAAGTCCGAAACAGTTACCAAACATACAGGTAAGTCAAAATGATGATATGTTTGAACATACTCTTTCAATTAAAGTATTTGCTGGTGGAATTCTGTAATTCACAAATTAATTACTATTGTCGTAATTTATTCTTGGCATAAGAAAGGGCAGTGAATACTGTGTTTGGTTCAGATTGTAAATTTGTGTTTTATATACAGTGAATGGGGAAAAAAAAAGATATCTCTGGGCTCTATCTCTGCTCATTCTTAAGGTTTGCCTATTTTAAATATAGTTTCATTAACATTGTGTGAACAAATACAACTATTCTAAATGTCTAAATGATGTAGTGTTCATTTTGTCTCACAGCAGAATTTGAATGACTCGGGTCATAAGATACACGAAATGGTATTTCTGTGTAGCTTAGGCTGCAGCTGTGCCTTTGGAACCTTCAAAAACAGTAGCTGAAGCACAAATCATAAGTGCATGAAACTAACACGAAAGTAAGAGAGAATTATGTGAAGATCTTGCAGTTACAGTGTAATTGGCTTCAAACAATTCCTGAACAAATTCAGGAAATTTGTTCCAGAACAAATTCAAACAATTCCTGAACAAATTATTCAGGAAATTTAGGAAAAGATTTGCTGAGGCTAGTTACCATAATAGAGCAGACTCGAGCTTCCCACATCATGAAGATCCTGAGCACTCATTTGATAGAGGATGTTTACCCAAGCATCTGCCCCTGTCCATGTGAATTACTAGGTTAGCTGGACCTTTGCCTTGGTTAGGTAGTGCAGATCTGAAGAGAAGGTGCGTGTCACTGAAGGTGGGAGCTAGGCTGCTCATCTCTGGGCTCATGGTCTGCCCATCCCTTACAGTCAAGAAAACTTAAGTCATCTGCCTAAGTGGATCTATCTTCATTCAGTAAGTTATACAGAGCTTCTTTCAACATGTGCCAAGTGTTTTGAAGTATAGTAGTAAGTTGTAAAAAGGTATGTTGCAAAGGCCATAGAAAATACTTGTGTGCCTCAATAAGTTAACAACAACTCCAGTATTACGATTTTCTTAAAAGAAAGACAAAATCTTGTCAATCTCGTAGCTGTTACATGTTCTCCTTTTGAAGAAGTTAAATATCAACTTGTCTAGTGCTAACATACACTTGACAAAGGGACAGCTCATAAGTGAGATTGGTAGTAAGGATTTTTGTACTGTATGTTTGGTGTCAAGAAATAACTCTTCATAGTAGTTTTGATGAGTAATTGGTGCAGCAGGTTACAGGGAAAATTTCAAATGAAGTATAGAACAAAGACTTTGTTTGCTTTATGTATTTTTCACGCTATTAAAAGCCACCTTTTCCTTCCCCCCACTGCCTCCAGCAGAATTTGGTAATCTGCAACAGTGGCCTCCTTGGAAAAGACAGCGAGGGTAAAAGTTGCAAAGATGCAGTTTTAAAAGCTCTTTTCTCATTGAGAACAAAATAACATACGCTATAAAAAGATGGAATTAAAATAATTGAAAATGAGATGCATGCTGTCAGTGCATTAAAAGTATGAGGAAATTGCACAGCAGTACGGACTGTATGAATAATTTAAAAAGGTGAAAGCTAAATATGCATCATACTTGGTTTCATTTTAGGTCATCTTATTTATTTTTATTTAGATTTAAATTTGGAGCAGCCACAAAAAGTCACATGTGCAGCCTACACAGAACTGCATCCAGTGTATTTTCTCTAGAAACATACTGAAAGAGGAAAAGAGGGTTTTTTTTTGGGGGGGGGGGGGGTGGGGGGAAGATGACCAGCTCAGATCAGATTTGGTAATATAAAAATGACCAAATTCTCACCTCCCTCCTGTACTGTCCATTATCTCCTTTTGTGTACTGAAGGAAGATGTTATTTCCAGCTGCTATTCTGTAACATTTTAAAGCAGAAATGTAGTTACAAATTGACTGCGTTTTGACAGGAATTCACCTCCAGAACTCCATATTTTTGAATAAGGGGAAGGAAGTGGTTTGTTGATTCACCCACCAAAATGTTGTAGGTGTATTTGACTGGGTGAGATGGAAAAGAGACAGAGAAAAAAAAAAAAAAAAAAAAAAAACCAATTTTGAACAACTATATAGTTAAAGGTAATTGGGTTATTTTAACACTGAATTGTGGTTAGTATAAAACATTATATTAATTTACATTGTAACTCAGTCTTTTGCATTTTCAGGGAGCTGGACAGTCTCATACAATCTCCACATTATGTCAAAGGCGAGAACCATCATCATTTTGAGGGAGGTGTAAAGCTTGGAGTTGGAGCATTTAATCTGGTATGTACTAGCAGTTCTTCACTTCAGGTGAAGTCCTGTAAACACCTGAAAATACTTCAGGTTAACTTAAAAACCTGAGAAGATCCACTGACATCAGTGAAAACTAATCATGCAATTAAAATTTGGTATGTGTTCTAATGCTTGCAGGCTCCCAAGTCTGTGGTCTAACAAGATCAGATAGTAATTCACTTTAGGCATAATACATGAGTGCTACCTGAAACCTGGGCAATGCAGCTCTGTGTGTACAGCCTTGCTTGCACGTCCTCATAGAGCAGTTAAAAACTGAGAAAGCAAGTGCCTGTGCCTGGCTTCCGTTTGCCTTTTAACTGCCACTTAGGGGGTCTGCAAATGGGAACTCAGCAGTTGGCAGGGCAGGATGTATGCAGGGGGCCCAGGATGCTGTTCTGGCTGCTGTTCGCTGCCGTTACTTGTGTTCTGATAAGGAAAACGACCAGTGATGGTGATGTGACGCAGGACATGGTCTTTTGTGGCAGCTAAAAGGACAGTTTCTAGCATGTCACAGGCAGTGACCTAGACTTCGTGAGAGGAGACATGGCTGCTGAGGCAATAGGCTGCAGAAAGTGCTTGGTGCTCTTCCCTACGACTGAGAAGGAGGTGAACATCGCCCGTGGGAGGTGAGTCCAGAGCTGTCATTGAGGAGGTAGGTGAAGGAAGGAACTGTAGGAAGGAGGTCATAAGGAAGAGGATGAGGAGCTGATCCATAAGATGCTGGCAGTGGTACTGCAAGGGCAAGAGTCAAGATTGCAGGCTGCAGGCAGGATAGGGTGATGTAAGGTCAAACAGGAGGACAGCAACTTGCTCAACATGTAATCTGGAAGCTTGTGACTCATCTCAACTAGAAAATAGCCCATTCTGGCGAAATTTAGCTAAAGACCATATACAGGATCCTGGTAGTAGGAGGGAAGGATGAAAGAGTTCTAGTTCTGCTGGGAAGGACAACTGGACAAACAATTCCTGCTCAACCAGTCAAAACCAGTAGGGAGAAAGAAGCAGCAGCATTTAGTGTTAGTAATGGGCAACTCCCTTCTGTCGGCCTGACATCCTCGCCTCGAGCTAAGATCTGTGTTGCTGTGGAGAGACTGCCAAGGTTTTTAGTTGCACAAGTGACTACCCCTTTCCTCTTCTGTGTGAACACGAGTGACACTAAAAAACGTGACCTGAAAAAGGTCAAATGGGACTACAGACATCTGGATTCCAAAGCCCAGGGGACAAGTGTATAGACTGTTCCTTTTCCTCATTTCTGCTAGAGAAGGGGAAAAGTAGTTAGGAACAGATGTATGGTACAGAGCAGCACCCTGCTGTGTGGCTGGTTTCTCTGGCAGATGTGACTAGTTTCACTGGTAGGGTTTCAGTTTCCATGGGGTGCTCTTTGAAGATTGTACTGAGAAGAGATGAGACTCACTTATCAAAGAGTGACAAGGACATCTTTGCCTGTAGGCTGGCTGACTTAGTGACTCAGGCTTTAAACTAGCTTTAATAGGAGGTGGTGTCCAAAGCCTGGAGGCAAAGAAAGACAGAGGTGCCAAAGTGAAAGTCTATATGGAACAGAGCAATGAGGAAGGCTCCCACAGGTCTGTAGGATCTGACAGGTATGTGGAGTGCCTTTGGGTGGAAAACTGCCATCAAGGAGACCTTGTGGAAGGTGGGGAAAGTCTTTAGGCAACAATTGCATTAAAAAGTTTTCCTCGGTACTTTTGAGATACTCCCCAACTGCTTGTGCACAGCTATGTTGCTTTCCCAGCAAATACGAGGGTAGGTGGAAATTCTCATGAGAATAAAGCCTGCAGTTGCAGTTATTGTATATGTCATGTACCTCCATCTTAATCCAGTGATGGATGTGCCCTTTCTGGGCCTACTGCACATAAGTAGAGAAAATGTGTTAGGAGACATGACCATCAACAGCATCCTTAGCTGCAGTGACCTGAAGATTGTTGAGTTTAAGATTTTAAGGGAGTTTGAGGAAAATGAGTAGCAATATAAAGATCTTGTACTGCAGAAGAGCAGATTTCAACTTGCTTAGGGGACTGTACGAAGGCATCCCATTATAGTTTGCTTTGGAGGACAAAGTTGCTTGGAAGTGCTAGGAAATTTTCTAAGGCCTTTGCAGAGCAAAAGAGAGATCCATCCGCCTGTGTGGGAAAAGGAACAGGCATAACAAGAAATAACCTTGTTAAACAATGAGCTACTAAGAGAGCTCAAATGTAAAGAAGACATGCAGAAGAGATGAAAAAGGAGATGGATTCCCAAAGAGGAATATAGAAATAGTATTTGGACGCTCAGAGATGCAGTTAGGAAAGCAAAATCCCTGCTGGAGCTCAAACTATGAAGACATCTCAAGAAGAACAAGGCTTCATAGGTGTATGTAACCAGCAGAAGTACCAGGAAGATGTAATTTTGCTAATGGGTGGGGTGACAGGTTGGTTACAAACAGCATACCAAAGGCTGAGGTGCTCCAGGCCTTCTTTGCTTTGGTTGTCCTGAGTAAAGTTCCCCCAGGTCTTTATGCCATTAAGCAACAACCAAGCAGGTGGGACAAACCACCGAAGCAGAGCATGGTTGAGTTAGGGTGCAGCGGTGCAAACAAGATGCATGCAAATCTGTGGGACCTGGCAGCGTGTATGCAACAGTGCTAAGTGTAGGAGCAATAGGTGCAACTCTGCATACAACATAATTTTGTATGGCTGTAAGTCTTATACACAGGTCTTGGCTTTATACATGAATCACAGGCATGGCTGCAGAATATGATCATACACTTGGGTTGGAAGCCTGGATTGAGCTAGAGTGCTGCATGTAAACATATATTCATATATGATAGAATTAGTTCTTTCAATAAGTGCTTGCCCACCTTACTGTATGTGAGAGTCAGGTCTGTATCCAAATACAGCAATCAGATTTACAGCACCCAGAGAACAAACATGTACTGTGCAGTATGTGCCCAGTATTTCTGAGTCTCCCCAGGATTACTGGAGTTACTGATCATGTGCTGTGTGCAAGATATATCTGAGAAGGGACTCCTGGAGAAAGCTGCAGGAGCTCTGTGGGAGGGAAACTAGTACTTCTGCTTAAGTCATATGCAAAGTATGGCACTTACGTACATTTGCCCAGGAAATCCTCAGACATATCAGATTTTCTTGTATTTGGAAAAGTTGTATCAGACAACCTGTAATTGGGAGGTGGAAACTGTTATTGTGTAACTGTTGCATTTCTTTCTGTAGACATTGTCCATGTTTCCTGCACGAATTCTCAGATTACTGGAGTTTGTTGGATTTTCTGGAAACAAGGTAAATATGAAATAAATATAATCAATATATTTCCCTCACTGTTGTTTAAAAAATAGAGGAGCAGGAATTACTCTCTTCTTCCTCTATGGTAGTCAGAAATGCTCTGATGAGTATTGCAGGTGTGCTCATTGTTGGCACTGATGCTTTTTGCAGTTCAGTTTTCTGTTGCATTTCTCTGAACTACTACACTTCAAAGTCTTTGATGCTGTTGTTCAGTGAAGAGGGATGAAACATGATGTAAGGCAATGGCTTGATACAATGATGTTGACACACTTTAATTTTTTTATGTACTTCTACTTAGTGGTCTTTGATAAATACTTGTTCTTATAAAGTTATAGCCAAATGTGTATTCTTAGCCTTTAGTAAATTATACAATCATCACCTTATCTGAGTGTCCCTGCATAGCATCCAGTTGGAGAAGGGAGAGATGAGTCAGCTGCTGTTCCCAGGTTTTGGTAACTGATGGAAGCATGACCTAGGCTACCATAAATACAAGCAAAAACCTTCTTTCTCCACACTGTAGAAAAGGAATTGATCAAAGTTTGTTGACAGGTGTTTATTTTGACATGCTAAAAATGTCTTTCTGCATTTAACATTTGTCAATCAGATGCCCAAAACCAGACCCGGAATTCCAGCTGTGTTTGTAATCCTTTCCAGTTGTATTTTTTTTTCGAAGCTTGCAAGAGGAAGCTGTTTCTGCAGTACAGTCAAGGGACTTGTAGGTGAAAGAAACACTAACAGAAGAGAGAGAAAGAATGTGTGATATTTGCTGCATACCATCCAGAAGAGAGGAATTTTGACGATGTGTTTGGTCATTTAAACACATCTTTTCATTTAAATGCTTATGATGACTATCAGGCCATGTGAAAGAAGGGATCACCCTGGTTAATGCCTTGAGCAGCTTGTAGTTTAGCTGATAGTTCTTCTAGTACACTGGAAGACATCTTGCCTTTGGTGTGGGTTATGTGCTTGCTGAAATTGGATTTAAAATTGCATAGAGATGGCTTCCACAACACTCATCTGTCTTGAAGCCAGCCGACTTGTCCCTAGAGTCCTTCCTTGTTTCTTCAATATCTCATGGCTGCTAGGAAAGCAGAACATGCCCAAAGCCTGATTACTTCCTAAGCCATTTGTGGGCACTGCAGATATCACAATCAACACCAGTCAGAGATAGTAGGTAGAGTAGATCCAGAAAGTATAAAACTAGCCTGAAGCCACTGTTGGTACCTTGCACTACAGGTTGTGCCAGTTGTGCCATTCTTCAAGGTCCCTTTTCTCCCTGTGTTGTTAGTTAAACTAAGAGCTTGTTGGTGTTTAATGGCATAGCCCTGCTTGGCTGGTGCATGGCAGAGGAATGCAGAGTCCTTGTGTCATCACTTCTGCATCCTCCCCAAACAGCCAGCCCTTCTCACTGACCCTCTGCCAGCTCTTGGGCTGTTATTTACTGTTCTTATAGTATACTACAAATATTGTACATAGAAAAGTTTGACTTGAGTCTTCCTTATATTAAACTCAGTTTGGCAGAGGATTATGTGACAGCAAGATTGCAGGAGAAAGCAGGAGACTTCAGAGATAACTTTTTTCTTTAAATTATAGTGTTTGATGTAGGAGTGCATTTTTTCCCAAAGCAGCTGAGCTGAGGAATATTTTTGATGCAATAAATGGTAATAAAATGAATTCCATTTTCCCACTAAAAAAGCATCTTTTTTATTTATAGTTTAGTCATTTCTGTAAACTTTAAATGGAAGTTAAATCTAAAACCCAATTTAATTGGGTGCATTCAAATAATCTGTCTATCAACTTAGTTGTATCTTCATAGAAACTAATTGTAACATCCACTGTACTTGCTAAACCTGAGGTCATGACACATGGGTACTGATCTTGTTTGGCTTTTTTTTTTGACTTAAGAGTATCACTGAAGAGCTTTTGCTTCAGGAAAGCAGAGGGATTTTAGTCAGTCACAGCGGAGATAGGTATGAACCAGTCAGTATGTTGTCTGCTAGTAATTTTGAATATTGTCACGTGGGATCACAACATTTGTCTGTGGTAAATGTGTGTCATCACTTCCAGCTCTGTGTTAGACCTGCTGCTCTTCAGAGTAATGTAAGTCCTATGCGGATACAAAAACTAAATATATATTAATGTGTCATTTCAGTATTTTGGAGAAATTAATAACACTTCTTGCCTTAGCATCTGTTTTATATAGTACCAATATGTCCTGTAGTAGACTTTGTTTGGAATCACATTCTTGGTGTTTTGGGTTGCTCATATCATCTGCGGCTTAGTTGTGAGAAGTGATTTTGTGCATTACAAGTTGTCCTAACAATTACAGAGTCTATTCCCTTGGTGACTGGCACCAGCAAGTGTAATTTGTTTACAGAGTTGCTTCTTAAACTGAAGTAATAACTGCTTGGGCTTTTGCTACTAGGATGCTCAGTCTCATTGCCACAAAAAATTATATAGGTTATAATAGTGTTGCCTCATGACACCTCGCTTAGCTTAGCTGACAAATCTCCATAGGCTCCATGTGAAGAAACAGTAGGTGCTTGCAAAGATGATTCATAATGTCTGACTTGGGCTTCTGTGCTGAATGGTTCCTTGGAGGAATGCATCTAGCTCCACCAGGGAGCCCAAGGAGACTCACAGACTAAAACTGGATCCTTCCCAGATACACCCTTCATGATCCTGCTCTACTGGTGGTCTCATCATAATAGCAGCAATTTTGAGGCATGAATTTTGTTGCAGTCTTTTTTTTTTTTTTTTTTTTTTTTTTTTTTTTTTTTTTTT
>JAVCKT010098965.1:0-10294 GCA_032273925.1 Rhynchotus rufescens | reverse complement strand
TAACTGTGATCTTTCAAGCTTGAAGCCCTTCTGACATTTGGCTCTGAGGATCTCACAGGCTGAGCCTGCCTCAGTTTGTAAGATGTGCAACATGATGCTCCATGTCCTCACTCGTTTGCCATCCACATTAGGGAGCTGGATGTAGCTCACGAAAATTCACACTCACTGCTGCCCAGTGCACTGCTCTCCAAAAAAAAAAAAAAAAAAAAAAAAACACACACAAGGGAGGTGGATGGAGAAGAGAGATATGTCCTTTGGCTTTGCCTTGAAATGTCATAATGTCAGTCAAGACCTAAGTAGCCTAGATATATAGATAAGATGTTGCACAAGGAGCTCTGACCCATAATGCCCATAATATTTTTTCTTCAGCCATAAATATTTCATGTCAAAGATAACCTTACCCTACAGAAGCTGACTTGATTACCTCTGTAGACCATTATATCCATAATACCACTACGCTGGAAAATGTGATACATTCCTTCTAGTAGATGACAATAAACAGTTTTATTCAGTGCAAATGACATTGCTTAGAAGAAAAGACACTGGAAGATTATGAGAGTATTCAACAAGTAAATCCTGACCAAAACTAAAGAGCATGTTTATCACAGGATGTGGTCACTGGTAAAGCTGCAGTTATAATTAAAATTCTGGAGAAGCAGTGGTAGTTGTGCCATTTTTATTTATTTATTTACTTGTTCTCTCAGAGAACTTAATTCTGAATTTCACAATATCATTTTAATATTTTTTTATATTATTATATATTCAAATAAAACTACTCTATTTTATATTTTAAATATAAAAGTACTTGCCTTTGCTGTAGTGGCAAGAGAAGCCAAATGAAGAAAAAAAAGTCAATAATGTTATTTTTTCTTATTTATTCCTGTTTCTCATCTGGGAAGATTAGGAAACAAAATCATAACTAATTTCTAATAATAATGATCCAAGATACAAATATTTGCCTGCAATATAATTTATGTATTTTGAAAATAATCAGTCTAAGCTATTATTAAGAACTTAATTTTTACGTGAAAAAAGACCACTACCTGTGGAATCCTGCTTCCTGACAGCAAAACTGTTTCTTACTTCAACGGAAGAATATTTTCTGGCATTGACTTAAATTTAAAATAGCTTTCCTTCATTATTTAAATAGAAATAAAACCCTGAACCAGGAAAAAAAAAACCTAACACTGCAGTAAATCCTTCTCCCACAAGGAACATGTATTAAGACCACATTCTCCTACCTTCAGAACACATAATTAAATTATACAAACTTAAGAGAATACTTGAAGCTGGATAAATGTTTTGTGCTTGGTCACAGACAGACACATTTACCACAGTATAGTGTTCTTCAGGCTAGACTGATGGTATAGACTAGACTAGATCTTGAACAAAAAATTCTTCAGCTGGAGGTAAATGGTGGCACTTTTATTGTTTCAAACCAGGTTCCTTCAAACCAGGCTGAATACAAGAAATATTTGAAACAGTGCAAGAGAGCTTGCTTATATACCATTTCTACCCAAATGTTACCATTTTAAGAAGTTCAGAAGTTCAGAGTTTGGATGAAATTCAGATACATTTCCAAGCTTTTAGTTAAGTCTCCAAACCACCACACTCATCTGTCACTCTGGCAAGCTATGATAGCTTGAAACATAAATAATAACATTCTCAGTATTAGTGTTTGTACCAGAATGCTCTACATACTAGACCTGACAGAATGTTTAATATATCTTGATTTGTAAAACAGGTAAATATTATTATCTCCCATTACACAGAGACAGGAACTGTTCCAATAAATTGCTTGTAGAAACGTGATTTTTTTCATTTGCACATATATACTTACATGTAGCTATGAATATATAAAATGGGTCCATCTGCTATTCTAAATGAAAGATGAAAGATTACCTGTGTGCTTTAAAACCTGAACTTCTCCACCAGTGTAAGAAATATAAATATTTCCCACAGTAGGGTCCTTTATTTTATGTATGTAAAATTGCAAAATCATGTTGTTCTGGACAGTGCACCAAAACCCAGACTCATAAAAAATTAGAATTTTCTTTCAGGTGCCTAACTTCAAAGTCTATTTACATTAATCACTTCCAGTAATCAATAAAGAGAGAGAGAGATGAACAGAAGTAAAGTTACTCTTCTAAGGTCTATTTTAACCAAAAGGAAAAGAGGAGCCAGGGAATGTTGCAGAAAGAAAGAGAAAATAATTTACAGTGATCTATTGGGAGCAGTCTCTACAGCTCTCTCAATGTGCAGGAGTGAAGCGGGACTGAGAAGCGTCACTCATAAAGACCCTGGTTCGTTGATCTCACCTAGAAACCAAGTTCATCTTACTTATGATATAAACTGTTTTCTTAAGTACTCCACATATAATGTCTCAGTCAAATAATTTCATTTCAGTGGGATGAATATGGACCTTTGTTAGTGATTTAACTAATTGCCAATAATTTCATGTTGATGTCTCCTTTTCTGTCTTATCTGGTTTTCACACATTTCCTTAATTGATATTCCTGTTTCATTCTCACTTGTTTTCCTTTCACTTAATCTTTATGAAGCTCTCCAAAGTCACTGACTTCCTCAACCACTGCTGAATCATCTCCTGAAACCCTCGGGGTCAGAAGCCACATTGCTTTCTCTACCCCTTTCTCATCTTTTTTTTTTTTTTTTTTTTTTTCATTCTTATTCCATTATCTTCACCTTGCACACACAGGTCAGTATGCCTTGAGCCTTGTCATGCCTAAACTTTAGTTTCTTTGTAATATTGTCAAGTTCTCTATGCCTTAGACACTGGTTATCAACAATGTTGAACTGAATGGTAAGAGTATAAAAAAATAAGGGACAGGATTTTCTATGTAAAATAATGTTCTCACTTAAAGAATGGAAGGGTGGAGAGACATAGTTTCGTCTGGTTAGAATAGCTCCTGGGAAGTCAACATATCCACATGACTTTACACCAGTTGAACATACTGTTTGAGGTCTGCATGCACTGCACTAAAGACAGGCTAGTGTGGTGGTAGGTGGTATGATCCTGTCCATAGTCTGAAATAATACAGGTGGGAGAAAAAAGCCTGGGAAAGTGTAGCATCATTGGGAATCCTAGTTCCTGCTTGGGGTGTGCTGTTCACAAGACAGTTGAGATTGGAAGAGATATTAGTTCATCTGATGCCTGTTCATGTCATTTTCTAGAAATACAAACAAGTGGAAAGTCAGGAAAAAACATTGCTAATTTCTGAGACAGATCAAAGGGCACAATTTAAAGCTGATCACTCAGGCTCTAACTGCAAATACAAGTACCATGATTATTATGACTAAAATCATAGTGATATGAAAATAGATGCTGCCTTTTTATTGCCAATAGGAATAGATTTTCATTTGCTTCCTGAATAAGCCAGACCCTTGGAGATTCTTAATCCAGGCTGTCATCTGTGTTTCACTTTCCTTTGGAGTCTATTGTTGAAGATGAATTTGTTTTCTATCTCTTAATTCTCATCTGAGAGCAACATCACATATTTTAAAGAAAAAAAAAAAGTCTACTTTAAAAGATGTTGACTGATACAAGAATACAGAGTACAGTTTGACAATGGAGATGATCATAAATACATATTTCAAATTTTGATCCTTATGATAACAGATGGCTAATTGAAATATATCCTCTGAATGAAAAATGAAAGTAATGATTTTACTTTTTAAAATAGATTTGTAAGATGCCAAATATTTTAATCATGTGATAATGAATGGCAAAATTAGGGAATAGCCCACAACACATAATAATTATACAGACAAATCCTCATATTACTGAGTAGCTTTAGAAGAAAACTTTTTTATGTTGCATTTAAGCTCTAAAATAAACACAGTTTTATTCTTTTTAATCACCATACAATGTCTGGCATTGATTGTCACTATAAAGATATGTCAGGCCTCAGGCCATCCTTGAATATCAGTCATCCTGCATTCAGCTGAAGACATCAGTCGTGAAACATTAGCTTCTTTAGATAAAAAATTAAACTTCACAGGCATCACAGCAGATGTGTGAACAAAAGAAGTCAACAGTTGGATAAAGTCATATGAATACATATGGAACTCTCTGCCTATCTTTTTTTCTTCTTGTATCATGCTTCTCCTTCCAATTCCCAGTATCTCATCCTCCTCATTCTTCCTCCTCAATATTCCCTTTGGACATGATCCATAGGAGTTCTACACACACTAAATATTTTTAGGTAACCAAGTTAAAAATAAGTTTCACTGGAAGAAATTGTGAAAAACCTAGTCACTATAAAATGGAATGCGTTATAATCCCCAAGTCAACCCCAAGGACAAGTTACAGATGATCCCTTCCTCTACCACCTACTTCATTGCCAGAACATACAGTCAGATCTTTCCATGTCAGATTTTTCCATGTCTGAAAGAATCAATGACAAAAATAACTTTCCCAGGCTCTAGACTCTAAATAGTACAGAGTCTGCTTGGAGGTCTATACTTAGCCATGTCCCACACGGGTCAGTCTTTGGGCCAGTCCTGTTCAATTTATTCATCTATGATCTGGATGAAGGGAGCGAATGCCTTCTCAGCAAGTTTGCTGATGATATAAAACTGAGAGGAGTAACTGATACTCCTGTGCTGCCATCCAGAGGGACCTGGACAGACTGGACAACTGGGCAGTGAGAAACCTCAACAAGAGCAAGTGCAATGTCCTGCATCTGAGGAGAAATAACCCCAGACACTGGTACAGGCTGAGGACTGACCTGGAGAGCTGCCCCACAGAGAGGGACCTGAGCATCATGGTGGATGACAAGTTGACCATAAGGCAGCAGTGTGTCCTCATGGCCAAGAAGGCCAATGGGATCCTGAGGTACATTAAGAACAGCATCTCCAGAGGTCAAGAGAGGTGATCGTACCACTCTACTCAGCCCTGGTGAGGCCACATCTGGAGACTGTGTCCAGTTCTGGGCTCCCCAGTACAAGAGGGATGTGTAGCTGCTGGAGAGAGTCAAGCGCGGGGCTACGAGGATGATCAGGGGCCTGGAACATCTGTCCCATGAGGAAAGGATGAGAGAGCTGTGGGCTTGTTTAGCCTGGAGAAGGTTGAGGGGGGACCTGACCAGGTTATATAAATACCTTAAGAGAGGGAGTGAGGAGGATGAGGCTAGCCTCTTTTCATGGAGGTCACTGATAGGACTAGAGGAAACAGCCACAAACTGAAGCACCAAAAGTTCTACAGGACCTTAAGGAAAAATGTCTTGACAGTGAGGCTGACAGAGCCCTGGAACAGGTTGCTGAGAGAGGTTGTGGAGTCTCCTTCTCTGGAGATCTTGAAAAACTGCTTGAACACAGCCCTGTGCCACATGCTCTAGGTGACCTTGTGTATGAAGGGGGACTGGGCTAGATGGTCTTCGAAGGTCCCTTCCCAACCTTAAGCATTCTATGATTCTATGATATGTTAAAATTTTGAGCTGGATTAAGCAAGTAGGAAATAGAGTGATGACTAGACTGCTATTATATTGATTTTGTCTGAAGTTAGTTGAGCTGGCTACAATGCAATATCAGATATTAACACTCTATCAAAGCCTTTGAAATATACTGAGACTGTAAAATCAGAAAAGTTTCAATTCAGATATGCATTGAGTTTATATCAAAATTTTTGCATGTCAGCTGAAGTTCATCAGTACTAAAATTGCTCTGCAAGTTTTGTTATGTCTGCTGATGTTAAGAGATTCCAAGCTCAGCTGCTTTCAAAGTTGGAAGAAAATATTTCCAGCAATCTGGTGGAATACTTGTAATCAAAAAGACAAAAAGATGGTATCATATGAATATTTTAGCATTTCTAAAAAATATTTATTTGAAAACAACTCTAACCTTGGTGATTTTTGCTTTTCTTAATGTACATATGGGAAAAGGAACATCATGGACAGTATGGCAACAGTGGGTTAAAGGAGCAATATTTGGAGATCTGGTATGAGATGCTTTTTGGAGCAGATTTAAAAAAATATTGATGTTAAATTAGCACAGATGTTATCTGTCTGTTTTCTACAGGTTTTATATTTGCAAATTAAAAAAGTCAGAAAAGTACTTCTAAAATTTCATCTGATAGATGAATAAAACAGATGATGCCCAAAAATGACTTGACTACTCAAATACCCTTCATCTAACTGGCTAGCACATTTCTTTTTTCACTTTCATGTTCTTATTCTGAACATAGCTATTTGTTGTGTTGTGAAGATGTGCACATCTTTATTCTAATGCATGCTACAAGATTAGCAAGATTGCTTGAATTGCAAAACTCTAAAGGAAATCAATCTTAAGGAAACAGTGAAAATAATAGAGGCTGAAATGCCCTTAAAAAGAATTTTACTCTCTTATTATACATGCATTGTGTTTATTACAAGCTGCCTGACCAGGACAAGGATGTGGATAAGGTCTTCTACAGGTAGCTGCAAGTAGCCTTGCCTGCAAGTAATCTTGGCCTGTTCCTTATGGAGGACTTCAATCACCCTGATGTCAACTGGGATGACCACACAGCTAAGAACAATGCAGGAGGTTCCTGCAGAACATTGTAGATAACTTCTTGATGCAGATGGTGGATGAGCCAAAGAGGAGAGGGGCCCTGCTCTATTTGATATTAACAAACAGGTTTGGTCTAATTGGAAATGTGAAGGTGTGAGAAAATTGCTTGAGAAAGGGGAAAGTAGAAAAAAAAACAAAAAACAAAACAAAACAAAAAACCCAGATGCTAACAGAAGTAGTGGCATTACAGAGGCTTTCATGATATTAGAGACAGTTATCACTTCCAGGATGGTTGATATGTATGGAGTCTACTTCTCCACGTTTCCCTTTGCAACACAATCTGCCCTCCTAGCACACACTAATGGGCGTAAATAAAGAGTGGAGCAAAATGTCTACGCCGTTGCCAAACTTTGTTGGCTTCCTTGCAGGGTGGGTAATCTGATGGTGCCGTGCAGCTGATGAGTGAATAGAGGGTGGAGTGGAGTGAAGACATCGCAGTCAAACTCTGTTGTACTCCCTGCAGAGGTGGGAGCTGGTCATACCATGCAGCTGATCAGCCGCACTATGATAAGATGGCTGGTGCTAGACCAACAATGGTGGCAGATCATTCCCTTCTGATGGACTTTGCTCAAACTTCTCCTCACTCTAATCTCATTATAATACCGATACCAACCCCCTCCTAGAAGTTACCCACTTCCAAGGAATGACCCCTCTTCATTGAACATGCTCTTTAGATTTTCAATTAACTCGGGAGACCTTTTAGACCAATGAATAATGAAAGTATGTACAACTAGAGTCACTCAAGCTCCACCTAAATGTAAAAGAAAATATATAAAAGGTAAAAGTAAGAATAGGAAAGAAGGAAGAAGAAAAGAAGAAAGTAGGAAGAAGGGAAAGAGGGAAGAAGGAAAGAAGGAGGAAAAAAGAAAAGAAGAAAGAAGGAAGAGGAGAGAGGGAAGACTCCATCATAACTTCTGGATCAGTCAATAGGTTGAACCCCTTTCCTTCCCTTTGGTCAGGACACTGCCCGAGGAGACTGCTCAAGGTTGAGAGCCCTCTCCCATCTTCTGAGGTGAGTGACTGTGCATTATAACACCAGACACTAGCTAAGAACCCCACACTGTAGTAGAGAATTTCCAGAATACTGACATCCCAAACTTGTTCTCTAAATGTTGCATTTGAATAAATTGTGCTATTTGTGAGCTCAACTACTTATTTTGAAGGCGACTGGGCCAAAAGTCAACAGATTGTTAATGAATCTGATACTGCCAGAATCTGGCCTATAGTTACCACAGTATTTGGTGTCCCTATTAAGAGATAAGTACAGTTGCCCCAAGTCCCTCTAACCTTTGATTCATGTCTTACCAAATTTCTCTCCCCCACACATCAAATCACAACAGATGATTGGAGGCAGTCTTGGCTGTTGTGACCCTGAGATGCTGGAATTCATGATCCTGTGAGCAAGCTGAGCAAGAGGTAGAATTGCAACTCTGGACTTCAAGAGAGCTAACTTTTATCTCTTCAGGGAGCTCCCTGGAACAATCCCCTCGGCCAGGATCCTAGAAGGAAAGGAGGTTCAGGACAGCTGGCTAATATTCAAGCACCACTTTCTCCAATCTCAAAGTTGGTGCATTCCTAAAAGAAAGAAGTCAAGCAACAGGGGCAGGAGATCTGCATGGATGGGCTAGGAGCTGTTGCATAAACTTAGAGAGAAAAGCAGAACATACATAATGTGAAAAAAAGGGTCAGACCACATGGGAAAAATATAAGCACATTGTCAGAGGATGCAAAGATGCAACGAGGAAGGTGGAGGTCCCATTGGAATTAGAGTTAGCAAGAGATGTCAGGGGAAACAGGAAAGACTTTTATAAATACAGCAGTGGCAAGAGGAAGATGAGGGAAAATGTTAGTTCACTTCTGAATGGGGAGGGTGCCTTGGTGATGGAGAATGCAGGGAAGGCAGAGTTACTAAATGCCTTCTTTGCCTCTGTCTTTACTGCTAAGGCTAATTCCCATGAACTACAGAGCCCAGACACAAGAGAGAAAACCATGAGAGAGGAATACTTTTTGATGGTCAAAGAGGATTAGAAATTATTTAGGCAAACTTGACACCCCTAAATCTATGGACGCGAATGAGATGCACCCAACAATGCTGAGGGAAGTGGCAGGCATTATTGCTCATCCCCTCTCCATCCTCTTTGAAAGGTCATGGAGAATGGAAGAGGTGCCAGAGGACTGGAAGAAAGCCAACGTCAATCCAGTCTTCAGAAAGGGCAAGAGGGCAAACCCGGGAAACTACAGGCCATTCAGCCTCACCTCCATGATGGAACAACTCATCTTAGAAACCATCTGTAGTCATGTGAATAGAAGGTGATCAGGAGTAATCAGCATGGATTCACCAAGGGGAAGTCATGTTTGACACAGTCACTAACTTTTTAACTGTAGTAGCTTCTGTCACTGAATAGTGCTCAAATTCCAGAGCAAAGGACAGATGGGAAATGGTAGTGAACTTTCATTAAACTCTCATCCTCCAGATTAAAGGATAAATTTTTAGAATTTGTATTCTGGGCAGAGCAATCCACCTAATACGATGAATGATTAAAAAATAAAAGACAGAAAGATTATCTCCACGACATCAATGCTGAGGTATTTTTTCCATTATTATTATTAGTTTAGTAGTATTTTCATCACTGCTTATTCCAAGGTTTCATCTCTAAAATCATTAGCATGCTTCATATATTACTTAAGGGATTAGAAAAGAAGTTTGTGATTGATTCTCTCTTTTAGGGAGTGCAAAGCAGAAGGAAAATCCTCACAAAACACCAGACTTTTCAGCACATAAAGTTCTCCAGAATGCTCTGCATGTCTACTTTTGAGTGTACAATCAGGTTTTAAAAATGTTGACATAGGGAATATATTATTTATTTATTTATTTATTTATTTAAACAAAACTCAGCTTAATATGAGATTGGACTGTAGTTTGAGGTGGGGAGAGGATATTGCCATTAGAAAAGTAATAAGTAAAAAAGCAGTGGATGTGAAAAAGAAATGACAGTTTTTCTGAGGAGTCTTAAATATTAATGGTTTTAATTATGTTAATACTTTTATCTTTATTTTTAATCAAGCTATTCTCTCATGTTTTAAATCAATTCATATTCAGATATTTTCCTTAATTGTCTTGTTTACCACCTGGAAAAACATAGAAGAGTTCACTTGAGTTCAAGCAGGCAAAATGACCATACAAGACAAAGAGTTACAGGTTATACATATTTGCATGTCCAAAATCTAGTCTGCTTTCTCCCAGTTATATCAGCTCTTCTAAGAAAACTTCCTTAGCATCATATCCTTCATAAGATCACTGAAATACTATGGAAAAGAAACGAAAAAAAAGAAAAAAAGAAGTGGCTAACTTAATAGAAAAAAATCAAAGAGTCTCAGATCAGTGACAGGATAAGCAAGTACCAAATCCTTGGTTAACAACCTTGACAGTGAGGCAATTAATCAAACAAGATGGACAAGGATATGTGACAATGCCCTTTTCAAACAGGATTGTAAATGCAAATACAATTACCATGTATAATCATGACAGGAACTAAAGGTAACTTTCTGTACACTGACAGTAAATCTAAGTTTAAGTGTTTAATGTCTTCCTGCTTGAGTATTTTTATTATTATTTATGGAATCTTTCTTTTTTCTTTTTTCTTTTTTCTTTTTTTCTTTTTTCTTTTTTCCTTTTTCTTTTTTCTTTTTTCTTTTTTCTTTTTTTCTTTTTTTCTTTTTTCTTTTT
>JAVCKT010098964.1:0-10296 GCA_032273925.1 Rhynchotus rufescens | reverse complement strand
CAATTTTGTATTTAACTTCTTTTCTCTAACACCTTAAACCTTAAATATTTTCTCTATTTTCCCTTCTGTTGGGTCTACATATTTCTATATGCTTTGTTTGTTCTCTTTCAAAACACTGTCTTTTCCACTCCATCTTTCTGATTGGATGCACCATATATTTCTCCCATTTTCCCTCTCTTTCCTTTATTTTTTATTTTCCTTAGGTATAAATCAATGATGTAATATATTGGATATTAATCCAGATCAAATTATCACTCTATCCATCATGCCATCTGCCCAACTTCAACTGTTCGGCATAGCTTCTAATGGCTACAAATTCATTGCTTTTCTGTCTACAAGTTATCATCCTAGTAAGGCTCTTGCATTGCCCTCTCAAAGCAAGAGAAAAAGAATGATATTTTATCTTGTCTTACACTGCCTTGTGTTGCCTTGCTCTCTCTTCCCTTTCATTCCCCTGAAGCAAAGCAGTATTGTGGACAGTTATTTAATGCTCACAAATGAGGGAATTCTTACGGAAATAGGGGTTATATTGCATTCTAATTAAAACTAAACATTTTTATTATTATTAATGCAATTACACTCTGTATCAAAGGATTTAATAATTGATAAACTTATGTTATCCGCTGGAGATGCTTTTTAAGTGGAAAAAAGTTATGAATTCCTTTATTATTACTTGAGAAACAGCATACTGAATATATGTTACTTTATTTCTAAATTTATGTTAATCTTATGAATTTTTGTTAGCTTACCTTATCATGAACATAAAGCAAATATTTCTAGGTAAGTGTCTTTGTAAAGTAGTTAGGCTTAAATTACTATTCATGCCACCTTTCCTTTCCTCTCTTTTGATTAAAATAAGCTGTACTGACTGTAAGTCTGGTAAAACGGTGTACATGTGTGGTTGTATGTGTGGGTGTGGGAGTATACTGGCGTTTGGAAAAGGAACGGATTAGGATGGAGAATGCATGTACTTGTGAATATCTATGTGTGGTCTGGAGAAAGTGGGAAAGTGGATATGCATGTGAACATGAGTAAAGGAAGAAAATGAAAGGCTGTATGTGTGTAGGCAATAGAAGAGTTGAGATATGAGGTAAAAAATAAGGATTACAATATCATAGAATCCTTAAGGTTGGAAGCGACTTTTTGAGGTCATCTGTGCAACCCCCCTGCGTATGCAGGGTCACCTAGAGCATGTGGCACAGGTTTATGTCCAAGCGGGTTTTAAAGATCTCCGGAGAAGGAGACTCCACAACCTCTCTGGGCAGCCTGTTCCAGGGCTCTGTCACCCTCACAGTGAAGAAATGCTTCTTTAAGTTCCTGTGGAACTTCTGATGCTTCAGTTTGAAGCCATTTTACACGTTTGCGTGCAGGAAGATTCAGTTTGGCACAGCTAGCCTACCCTGAAGTAGGGGGAAAAAAATTAAACAGTGATCTGATCATGCTGAAAAGTTTGTCATTTGTGAAATAAATACACCACTCTAAAATGCAGCGGGAAATGACCTCCTTAGAGCCACAGCTAACTTGCCCACTGCATCACAGCTGAAGTGTCCGCTCATCCCGTGAGCAACCTCTGAAGCCGCTAGGCGGGACATGGCGCTTTGGGCGGTCTCTGTGCAGAGCCCGTGAATCCTGCCCGGCCTGGGCACAGCCTCGTCCTGCCCGCTGCTGGACACAAGGTCTCCCGCGAGCCCCGCGCCCGAGCAGACCTTTGCTCAAAGGCAGCAGGGAAGCCCAAGGGCTGCGTGCCGTGCACCCGTTAAACGTGTGTTTAACTTCAGGGAGGGGAGCTGGAGCAAAGTAAATTCCCCCCACGGAAACAAAGAAACCAGCTGCTAGTTCAGTTCAGTCCCTTTCCTCTCTTCCCTCCCTCCCCCCCCTCCCTCCTTCCCTCCTTCCCTCCGTCCTTCTCTCCTTCCCTCCTTCCCTCCTCTCTCTTTCTTTCTTTCTTTCTTTCTTTCTTTCTTTCTTTCTTTCTTTCTTTCTTGGGCATGGGGTGGGGGGCTCCACTCATCTAGTCCCTTTGGACTATTAGTGGACTAGGGAGATGCTATGGACACCACTTGACAAACCTTACCAAAATCAAGGTAAACCATTCCTAGTAGAGCCCAGCATCACAGAAGGAAAATCTTTTAGTAAATCTGTGCTGGCTTTTCCAAATCACCACTCTGTCCTTCATGGACCTGGGAATGACTTGCAGAAAGTCCAGTTCCATGATGGCCTTCAGAGAGAGGCAAGGCCAGCTGGCCAGTTGTTCTCTGGACCTTGTTTTACTGATGGATGTGGTATTTGCCTTCTTCCGGTCACTGGAGGTCTTCTCTGGTTGCCACAGTCTTCCAGAGATGACTAGAATCAGCACCAGGACATCAGGCTTCCTCAGCACCGTCACACACACCTCCTCTCCAGCCCTATGGACTGGTATACATGGAATTTACATCCACGCTCCTTAACTCAGCCTTCCTCACTGTCCCCCTCCGAATTTTGCCACTGCACAGGGAGCTCCAGCCTGGGTTTGCCATGAAGGCCAAGGCAAAGGCAGCTCCGGGTACCTCAGCCTGCTCCGTGTCCTTGGCACCAGGTCACGTCCTGGCGGCCGCAGATGCTCGGACCCCGGGGCTAGGGCGTCTGTAGCGACAACAACTTCCATTGTGGCCCCTCCAGGTGCAGGGACTGTGAATAGGCCCGAATCGGTGCCAATGGGGTGCCAATGGGGCGCCAATGGGCCTGTCTGGGCTTGGAGGCCCCGGGAGCTGCTCATGGCATCGGATTAGCCCCTCCTGAGCCCAGGGAGGCCCAGGGCAGCACAGAGCGAGCACTGACCGCCTGCGAGTGACCACCGGTGGCGGGGATGGAGATCGGGATCCCCTGTCACAAGAGAGAGCGGAAAAGGGCACGTCCGACCGGTGCCGAAGTGGTTGGTCAACCTAAGAAGGGCTTGGGTGACGCAAGGAGGACATGAGGACACAGTGTCTATTGGCATGACGTGAACTGTCGTTTCCATTAGCGTAATTTTTATCCACTTTTATGTGTGCTCCCTTGCACACATTTGTTTATCTAAATAGAAAATGGGATAAGAAATAATCTTTTCGGTTATTTAATACCTGCAGTTCCTTACAATACATAGACTCAGCCAATACTGAAAGGCTCTGGAACTAGGTTTGAACTGCAGGATGAAGGAACAACAACAAATAGTATTTTTCTGCTATTTACAATCTCTCCAAGCTACAAGATGAGAGGGCGGGAAGCTTCAAGTATGTCTGAAGCCTCCAAAGGAAGAAAGAATTAACCAGGTACAGAAAGAAGCTGATCCTAACAGATGAGAAAGCGAAAAACAAATCAGATCGCAAAGAAAAAAATGCAGGAGCCACAGAAAAGACTTTTAGATTTCTATTCTTATTTTCAAATTCTTAATCACAGTATTAACAGTAATTAATACTGCTGTTTCAGGCTTGTTACACAAACATTGCAGCTATTCTTTGCAGCTATTCCTCTTTCTATTATGGAAGCTTTGCCTTCACTTCATCCAATTTGGGAATCCCATAAAAGGGGGAAGGTGCCATTCCCACTAGAAGATGTTGGATGAGTTGCAGTTGCAGTTGATGTTTGTTTATTTAAGAAACAAACAATGACTCTGTGTACATGATACCCAGAGTCGCATCTGGAGATATCAAATCAGGAGGAAAACAATGGCAGAATGAATGACAGACACCAATGAGGCAGCACTTTTCCAAATTTCTGGAATCTGCAATTGGAGCCAAACAGCTCACCAGGACACCAGCCCACTAGTGCTGCGGAGCAGTAGGACAACTATTTGGCACATCAGTTAAATTGCAACAGAGCCATCATTGTCACATATGCCGACACCTAGAAGGGCTTTCAAGAGCAACACAAAAGCAGCTGTGGAAATTAATATATTACAGAACAGGGTGATCAAGTGTCTGCTGAAAACTGCATGGAGCAGCGGTGAAGATGGGGCCTGACGGCTGAGGCCCTCTCCTCATCTGAGCCGCTCTGAGCACTGTGACTGCTGCCAAAATTCACTGCCAGCCTCTGAAAGCTGCCAAAAGAGAAACCTGTCCAGACATTTTAGTCAGTTTTAGGAAGGCCTTGGTTGTGACAAGTCTCTGCAGTCATCATCGGCTTCTCTGTGGTTCAGGCTTTTTATTTGACAAGTCCGATCGCTGTAGCTGTGCGGTGCTGTTCAGTGAACAGCAGTCTTACATAACCAGCCAATGCACTGCAAGCAACTTGTTTGCTATTTTTCATCTTCCTTTTTTTTGAAGTAATGTAAGAATTCAGCCCAGTCCAACGCAGAAGTGGTAGCCATGGAGATGAGTCATTAAAAAAAGGCTATCTCAGGGGAGAGCAGAGATAACTCCTATTATCTTTGGAGGGGGAAAAAAAAAAAGAGCATTTACATAATCTGTCTTTCACCTCTGAATTTCAGTAAATCTCCTCATCTACCGTTGCCTAGAGCAGAATCAGGCAGGACTCTGTGACTGCTGATTCCGGGTCGTGGCCCTTCCTGCCAGGCAGCAAACAAGGAAAAAGTGCAAGGAAAAGTCATGGTCAGAGGCACTAAATTATTTTGTAGCAAGCATGGTGATCAATTGTGAGGAAAAGGACCTTAATACTTATCAATACCAGATTCCTTGGCCACGGAGATGTGTTTGTGTAGGCCTTCATGGGGAGAAGTTGCTACTCACTTGGAGCAGGAGTTCCTCAGCGCAGAGCGCCCGTTCCTGTTGATAGGGGTGTCTGAGGAATCGCTGGCAAACTACTCAGTGGCTGTAAAATGATATGAAATTCTGCCCAGGTGAGGAGCCACGGCCCAGTTAACTCCTAACACAAGGAGTTGTTCTTCACCTGAATGAGCACAGCGTCTGAGAAAAACGTTGGCAGGTTGATTAAATGACGGAAATCATTTCACTCTTTAAATAAACGCTTGGGTTGAGACCAAAGAGTAATTTTTTTCCCTGTGAGAAAGCAAGAAGGGACTCTTATACTTCAGATATGATTCTGGTGGTTTTAGTAGGTGATTACAAAGCGGGAGAAACAATTGTGTGGGAAGAGGGCAGAGCCCGGGTCAGTAGCAGATCATAGTCCCATGATCGGTGCCTCGGAGATGGTAATAGGATGCCTGGAGGCCGTGTAGTTTGTGTCCTGCGTACACGCAATCCTGCTCGGTTGGTCTGTGGCAAACTGAAAAGGCTGCTTTGAGGCCACCACAAGCAGAGTGTTTCCTGGAATGGCTGAAACCTGGAGCACATCCTGTAAACAGGATCTGCCCCTGGACCCATGAGACTTGGGCACAGGCTGCCAGCCGCGACGAACCGCAGAAAGCGACGTGGGAAAGGACTGCAGAGACACCCAGGAGGGTGACAGAGGTGCGGACACTGCTGACCTTACCCATGCAGAGAAAATCAAATAACTTTCCTTTTGTCCTTTTCTGTCTTTTATTTTATTTTATGCTTTTGATTAAGTGAAATGGGAAGAGAAGGATCCCAATTCCTCAGCAGCAAGACGGTAGGAACAAACTGTCTTTTTGTTTTCGCTCCTGCTCCCATTGCAGGTTCTAGTATCTGCTCACCACGTGCAGGTGTTTTTGGAGGGGTGTGCACTGTGCTAAGCCTGTTTGAGCGCTCGAGTTGCACAGGCTTCATGAGTTTCCTTGGGTTTGGATTCCTTTTTATTCCCTTACCTGCCATCAGGGGGGAAATGGGGACTGTAGGTTAGGGGAGGGACAAAAAGAATCTTCCTTCAGTGGCAAAGCTCTGATACTCCTGTACAGTGTCCTGTGTACAGGAAGAACCCACTTCAATGTTTTTAAAATTGTTTAAGGACTCTGAGGTCTCTTCAGTTGGGTGGTGTAGCATTCATGAAGTTAAACCACTGGCACCGTCAGTTCAGGCACTACACAGCACCTCCTGTTGAGGAAGCGAGGAGGCCATTCCCGTTATCCAGAGGTGTCCGCGCACCCGTTTGAGCTGTGAACGCTGACCTAAGAGATCACACATGTTGTTTCCTTTGAACATCCATTGGAGCCCGTTAGGCGGGAGCGCTTCACACACGCGGGCAGTTTCCAGCAGGGGCAGAGCCGGCCCAGGGACCCAGGCCCTGCCAACGCAGCCATGTCGCGCGCCTCGCGTCGTCGCGCGCCTCGCTGCCTGGCGCTGCCCGCGGCGGGAAAGGGACGCGCGCCCCTGCCCTGCGCCTGGCCTCGCCGCTCCGGGCATTTCACAGAGCATGTTCACCTCAGAACCCGTCTTGAAAGACTACGGACTCAAAAAGGGATCTGGCATCAAAGATCCACTCCCACGGGAACGGGCTGCGCTGACACCAGGCGTCTTCACTGCTCTGGGGTCTGCAATCACTGAAAATTCCCCGAATCAGGACCGATACCTTCTGCAGGGTCCTGATGTCTCTATAGTCTCAGAAAGGAAAACAAACTGGAGAAATCTAACCACAGATCCAAACCTGGGCTGCCAGTGCCTCCTGAATTAAGAGGACTTGATGTTTTTGTGGCACTTGTTACGAGTTACTGCAGAGTAACCCTGCAGAGTGCTGCAGAGAGACTGCAGCAAACGCTGCCCTGCGCCTGCAGGGCTGCTCCTTAAAGCAGGGCACCCACCTGGTGTCTCCAGGCTTAGGCAGCAGATCAGAGCATGACATGAGGTGTCCTTAAACTCTAACCCCCCCCCCTTTTAGACCCAGCAAATAACCCGCAAACTCACACTTAAATAAGGAAACTAATAAACAGTTTAAAGAAGAGGTATTATGGGCGAGAAGCTCAACTGTCTATAACATGAATCCCGACTGAAATTTTAACACAGCGCCGAGTCTTTAAGGGATGCTGCTGTCCCAGAGCCGCCCTGCCTGGCTCCCAGCGCAGGCACAGCTCCCAGCCTGGAGCTGTTTGCAGCCAGCGTTTGTTTCCCTGAGCACTGTCAGCAGCCTGTTCAGGTGCCCGGACTGCAATCCCAAGGAGAAATTCACTCTCCGCTAAAAAATTCAGCCTAGAGAGCATTGACAAGGAGATTAAAGTTTGTGGCAAGAACATACTAATTTCAGCCGGGTTGCATCCCATCTGCTGAGAGACCTGCAGTATAATCTACCAAAACAGGACACAAAATTAAGGCCTATGTAGCTGAGCTTCTTCACTGAACTGCGTGGAGCTTGTGAACAAAACATCTAGATCTGGGAAAGGTTATTTATTCAGTAACATTTTACATTGTGTACATCAAAAATGTTTGGGATACCACAGCTGTAAGAATACTAACCTGGAGTTGAAAATGTAACTAGAGTAACTGTTGGAATTACAGTTCTTACTTCTGGCCTAGGAAAATACAAATATGTATTTATAAACACTCTTCTATTCAATGACAAAAAATGCATCTGAATAGGCAAAGATGGACCATAAATCTCATAAATATTATTTTTTAGAGAAGGTTACTTTAAAAAAAAACAACCATGGATGGAGAATTTCATCATCTACAGAGACAAGAAAGATTTGACAAACTAGAAAACAATGCAAAGCTTCTAACATTACAACTTTATAGCCTATATATCATGTAAGGTGATCTTTGTGATTTTTTTTTCCCTCAGCACAGATTTAATCAATCTGTCTTTGTTTGCTGAAAACAACACTTTCATTTTGTCTTATCCTTATGCTCTAGGATCTTGCCTAAGTATCTGCTATTTGTGAAACAAAGGAGAGAAGTTTCTCTGCATAAAGGAGGATCTCGGCCCTCCCTCGACAAAACGGGAGTGAGCTTTACAAACAGCCAAGGGTAACATTTCCCACTTCGAAGTTAGCACTTGAACTCTTCTGTGGGACTTCTGATAAAGCCAAAGTGCTCTGCATGTTCCCAGACTCCCAGACATGATTTTCCAGCTTCCAAGTAAATATATATATTCCCATCCAGGCTAAGAAAAATAGGTCTTTTTTTTTTTTTCTTATATATCACTCCTTTCATTTTCTGCTTTTAATTAAGAATCTGGTATGTAGTACACTCTTTCTCCACAGAATTTCTCCATTTTTAAATTGTTTTAAAAACAATTTTAAAATCGCCAGGACTACTAAGAACCTCTCAGGGATTAGCTCCTCCTGTTTCAGGAAGATTGATGGCAGGCTCTGTTTATATCTTCATTAACTTGGACTGTTGCAAAGTGCAAACATCTTCTATTTCCGTCATTTAGTTGCTTTTCAGGTCTAAATACCAAATACCTACCTAAATAGTAATACTTGTTTTAAGCCAGCTTTAAGCTAGTTTTAAGCCAGCCACTTACTTATCTGTATCACCATCTAATGTGGGGATGGACTGACAAGGACCCTTTGAAGTTTTTCCAGGATTTCTTCATTGTAAGTTAGAAACAACATCTTTCTCAGGGAAAGAATGAAGTCCTTATCTTAAACGTTTGCCTTTGCTTTAAGCAATAGTCTCTACTTAACAACAACAACAACAACAAGAAAAAGCAAATTGAACAAAACTATATAAGAATGAGGATTAATGTGAAAAAGCAGAGGGAACAAGAAAATCACAAAAAAAAAAAAAAAACCCACCTAAGTAAAAGTTTGATTTTCAGAATTTATCTACATATCTCAAAATAACTTATTTTTTGTTATCATTCAACTCAATAAAACTTGCTTGCTCCATCTTTTAAAAATAACAGAAAATGCAGAAACACTTTTCTATACTTAAATGATTTAGCTGCTGAATAAAGACACAGGCTCAAGCCAGAAGGAAAACAAAAGCGTGCTCCTTTGCAATACCCCAAACAGCTCCTTTCGATTTGCGGATTTTCCACGGAGTTAGAGCACTTTTTTCCATTAGCCCATTCTTTTGAGAATCCCTTTCCCCACAGTGGGCAGCGTGTGATTTGGGGTAGCGAGATAAGGGCTCTTCTGCCTGTACCTTATAGGTGGCGGGTATTAAACCCAGCAACCTACTCAACCCAAAAATGCATTTACCATACGTATCAGTTAATTGCTCGTCTTCAGCAGCTTGCCATGGCAGGACGTGATGGCCAGAGTATCTCACATGTATCATAAACTAAAATTAAACATCTAAATCTGTCTTTACGTTGGAAACTATGAAGGAAACTTCTGCACCACTAATGAACGCCGGAAGCAAGCGGAACGTCCTTCCCAGGCTGTAACCACGCCAGGTTTCCACGGTCAGGGCCCTCGTCAACGTTAATGAAGCAGAATCAGGCTTCAAAGCAGGGCCTCTGTTATTGTAACCCAGAAGCACTAGAAAAATAAAAGTGGGAAAGGGGAAATCTTGTGACACTACAGATACAATCAAAAAAAATTAGATAATAATTCTGAACAAATAGAAATTAAAAGTTATTGCTTTTTTCTCAGCATGTATTTGTACTGCTTTGCTGTTTATACTCAGACTCATGAAGAGCAGAAGTGAACATTTCAGATAGAAATCACAGAACACACCACTCATGGAACAAACAACTGTTGAATTAAATGAACTAATAAATACCTACCAAAATATTGTGTAGTTATAGCATTATTTTGTCTATGACTGTCAAAGTCCAATTTGTCTCTTAATATAACACAACTTTTTGGAAGTTTTTGTTATAATGATCAAACCACAGAAAGGAGCTGCATGCTTTGCTGTGTACAATGGTTTAAACTCTTTTGTTAGACATTCTGTTTGCTTTTGTCATAATCCTCAACGACACGATGTATTCCAGGCGGCAGCAGCCAGAGCTTCACCTTCCCTGCATGAGTGTTTTTATTAAGGTGCTGCAGAAGTGAAGCATGAGGCGCGCAGGGAAAACCCACCCGCCACGCAGCGAGTGGCACGGCGCCCCGGGGATGTCTCATTTCCCAGGGTTATTTACTGTGGTTTACTGCAATTTACTCCCCCAAATCCTTCACAGAAACCGGCAGCCAGGCCGCCCTAGGGCCGGCAGCCAGCCCGGCCCTACAGGAAAATCCTGGAGGAAAGGAGGGAAAAGGAAGAGCCCCGCTGCTCCAGCTGCTCCTCTCACATCCTCCTCCTCCCTCCCCCATTTCCGAACATAAAACACCCTGCAAGGCATCCGAGAAATAGTTTAGTCATGGACTGAAAAATGCAGGAAGGCTTTTCCCCCTCCTCTCTGAAAACCCTAAATTTTTGCAATTTATTTATTTTTAATTCCCCTTCTCTTTAGTGTTAATATGCAGCGCACAGATTTACATTCCCATATTAGATCTTTATACTTCAATTCTATGTGGTGAAATCACCTCACTTTTGTTCTAGGAATTTTATAAAATTCATTTTTTTATTATATATTTAT
>JAVCKT010098963.1:0-10296 GCA_032273925.1 Rhynchotus rufescens | reverse complement strand
ACTCATGTGTAAAAAAAAAAAAAAAAAAAAAAAAGAGAGAGAGAGAGAGATCTGCCAGAGAATCACAAGATAGTTGGGGCTGGAAGGCACTTCTGGAGAGCTGATCCAATCCCACCATGTTCAAGACAGGGTGAACGACAGCAGGTGGTCCAGGACCATGTCCAGCTGAGTCTAGAGGATGTCCAAGGATGGATACTCCACAGCCCTTCTGGGCAAGCTGCTCCAGCATTCAAAATTCCCACAGTGAAAATGAGTTTTCTTACATTCAGATGAAATTTCCTGACTTTCAGTTAGTGCCCTATACCTTTTATATGGTTGCTGACCGTCACCAAGATGAGTCTGGCTCCTTCTTCTTTGTTCCCTCCCATCAGATATTTATAAACTTTGATAAGATCTGCCCAGCTTTCTCTTCTCCAAGATAGAGAGTCTCAGCTCACTCAGCCTTATCCAGATAATGTCAATATAGTCTCTTGCCTGAGAGCAGAGGCAAAATAAAGAGTAAAACTGTAAGCAATATCAGACTAATGCAAACTGACATTATGTGTATACAGCAGATCTAGAATTTTGCAGAGTCGAGATGATGGGACATTCAATTGTCAACAGCTGGACTGTGAAACTGATGAGAAATGTCTACTAGTCTTATATAGACACACACTTTGTTTTAATAGCCCTGTGAATATCTTTTTTCCTTGTACAGATATAATCCCTATATTTTTTCCATAAAAATAAATTAAATACATCTTATATTTTCTAGAATATCCATAGTTATTTTATCTTTTTAATTCTAGGAGTCCACTTATCCTTATATGTGATTCCCTTAGTTTACTTCAGAAAAAAAAAAAAAAAAAAACTATATACTCCAGTCATAATCAATCAATTAGTATACACTCAGGAATTATTCTTCTAAGGCAACCTGGCACCATAATTGAATTTATGTCAGATAAGATGTCATGCTTATACATCCACTGGGAGCAGAAATTGAGACATCAGCCATAAGGAACACAAGGATTCTACCCTACAGTGTCAGTGAAACAGCTGCTTTTTATTTTTAGAGTACTGTGCAGATGCAACACAGCATCTGATTTCCCTGTCTCTTCTAAGAAATATTCAATCAATTCCCCAGCTGAAAAGATATGAGGTCACATAATCCCACTGCATGAAAGAGATTGTTTGTCAGTCCATATCATTATCTTTGATGTAAAAAACATGTATGTGCTATTTCAACAATTACAAAAGCCAGGGCAGTTTGCAATGGATTTGAGGAATTAATGAATTTAAGCAAGCATTTTCAAATTTACTCAGAATCTTTAATCTTAACCTGCATATCCCTACCAGTTGTTCATCTCAGGAGGACTGGATATTTTAAAAATTGCTAGTAATTTCCACTTTCAAATTGCAGAAAACAAAGTAGGAAATTCTGCATAGAAATTTCAGGCTGAATACATTTAAGTGAAAAAAAATATTATTGATAAATAATATGAGGCAAGACAGTAACTAATTGCAGCATATTCCAGCCACAAGCCTTCTGTCTCTAGCCCACACAGACAACAAAATCAGTGGGATGAGCTGACACTGATCCTGGCTTATCCATCCTCACTCAGAGCCAAACCAAAATTTCTCTATGCCAAGGGAAGTTTGACATGCATGTTTATTTGCTTCCGTACACCCTCTTCACCGACGGTTAGAAGTTGGTTCTTGGTCAGAGATAAAGTACAACCAAAAGGGAATAAAACTAGAATGCCATAAAATCAGATAAACCAAGCTAAATTACAAGAAAGTTTCAATATACACCAGGACACCAGGACAGTTAGTTACTACTCGAAGGGGTAAGTGATTGGTAGATCCACATACTGGGTTAGTGTTCTTATATAAAAATAGAACAATAGAAAAAGACAATGTGACTTTAATCCTTACCATCTTGAACAGTTAAAAACCTTCATATTCTGTGGGATTTATTCAGTTACACTACTCATTAAAGTAAATAGAATGTTTTAGCTCACCCTCAAAGAAACTCCTATTAAGGGCAAATGTTGGAGTCAGAAAATTTCTTAAGCTTAAAAAATAAACTCTATGGCTAAGAAAGATTCTCCAAAATACGTATAGAAAGTGTTTGATTCCTCTCTTGTTTTTACAGATGTAAATCATGTTTTACTTAAATTGATAGAAGTAAGGAATTTGGGCCATGCTGTCAAACCACATAGCTCTAGTTTGAAATTTATAACCCTTTTTCTTTTCTTTAGTCAACGGAAGTTTCATTTACAATAAGTACATCATTGAGAATTATAAGGAAATATCATATAGCCAATGGCTTATCATCTGTTTGTTCACATCCCTTGTTTCTTTCTATTCTCAGGATCCACATTTGCTGTCAAAGTACAGATAAAAACAAAGAAGTCAAATTTTGCTGAAAGGAGATTTCTTCTCACACGGAGGAGGGCTCTATTTTCATTTTCAAAGCATACAAAAAATGTTGTTTTTGCCATACAGATTAAAAAAAAGTATCTGAATCCATCATTTTTCCTTCTGAATGATTGCCTCAGTATCTCTATGGGTATGTTAGATTAAGTGCAGAGTGTAATATCCCACATTTTCTTCTTTGCTGATATTGTAGATTCCATTTTATGCTTGCTCCTAAAGAAACATTCCCAGACTAGAGTGTCACCTGCCTTTAACATTGCTCAAGGGTGGTCTCTCAGTATTTGAATCATTGGAGTCCAGTTCTGCAGACCATAAGCTGCCTTATTTTATCTAACAGTACAACCCAAACCAAACACTGCATCATCTGTAGCCATTCTGCTTTCTTCTTTATAGTTTTTATGACCTTTGGTGAAGAAAGTTCACAGTGTTATGGAATTTTATATGAAAATTGTTTCTTTAAGGCAATTCTCTTTCAGTTTTTAGGATATTTCAAACAGCTCCAGAGTAATACTAGTCCAAAATAAAAATAAAAGTGCTGGCTGATTATAAATGCTGTAAATCTTCTCTCTCTGGATGTAGTATAACTTTAATGTCTTTGCTTATGGGTAAAATAAAGAGTGTTTTAGAATGTGAGTATTTTACTTAATTGACACATTTTATTTTTCACGTTTTCTGCAATAACAGTCAAAAGCTGAAACTACACTTTTCTTACGGGATTAATCACCATTAAACACTTGGCCATAAGAATATAAAATAACTTGTCAAACATTAACAAGCTCTACAGATTTAGGAAGCATTACCAGAGAATCAGTGTGTAGGCCATCTTTAATGGTCGCATGTCATTATAAATGTAGTCAAATCTCTATTCTTAATCTATGATTGATTCATTTCACAAATGTATTAAATCCTCTAAAGTAGCTTGCTCAGGAGATTGCCAAAAACATTACAGAGCTGACAAATGAGTTAAGAATTAACTTGTTCATTGATTGTGTTGAAATAAATTTAATGTTGTTATACTCATAAAATCCATTAACTTTAGCACATAGTATAGTTAATCAGGATGCATTTTCAGGATTACTAATTGTTCAGTCTCGTTCCTCTGGGAGCATTTCTTCTTTTAGTTGCAGGTTTCTAGATGATGCTCACTTTCCAAAGTATGATTAGCTATTTCAAGAGTTTCATAGTTTATCAGAAAACATATTAAAAATGAGCATTAAGGAAAAAAGAAATTGAGTTATTACTAATATGATACCATTACACTCCCCAGGTTGCCAGTTATCCTTTCTTGATGAAGCACATGCTACAAGACAGATTTTTTGCTGAGCTGAGCATTTATAGTACATGCTGGAATTAAGGTTTCATTCCTCCCAGGCCAAGAAAAAAGTATGTCAATAGCAACTTACACGATAAAAATAGTTTGACAATAGTTCCTCTTAACATTAGGAGAGGAACGTATTTGGAAGCTACAGAATTAGTCAGTACAGAACAAAGAATTTATAAATTTAAATGAGTCACAGGAAGAACCCTTGAGCCAGAGAGGCAGACCATGAAGAACTTGCTTCTAGCATGAACAGGGTCAGTGAGAAGAATGAGCCACCATGTAATGGAGACACTGAACAGAGAAAGAAAGTGCACTACAGTATGTGGAAACAAGATATGAATTTTAGCTGAAAGATTATGGGCATTCCAAACACACTGATCTACCTAGTGAGAAAAAATAAATTTTCTCTTGTCTAGAGCGATGTGCCTCTGAATTTGTTCTATGTACAATGCTAATAAAAATTAACTTGAATCCTAAGAAACATTGGGATATGCTCTCTGTTCGGCATCCAACATTTCTTCTGAATATTTAACCCATATGAGACAAAATTTGGGGTAAAGGTGTATGTAAACTCCATGAGGTATGACTGGTTTCAAGGTAAGCAGCAGCATCACCACTGGTTGTAAGCTCTTATATAAGCTGCTCCAAGGATGTGTCTGCTGATCCTGAATGAGGGCTGTATTTTCAGGATGGCCTGGATCACGTCCAAACACAGTGGCCTAGAAAGTGTCCAGCCAGAGAGGACCTCCTGCCTATGGATCTCAGAATGTCCTGATAGCTTCAGTTACCTTAACACATTCCACTCAGGAAAAACAATACAAGGACTTAGCTTCACTTGTCACAGTCAGAAGAGAGGATGACCAGGAAGATTAATACAGTGGATGCCCTTTAAAATGTCACTAAATCAATTTTCCACAAATCAGTTCTCATTGAAATTATATTCATCTAGCTTTCTGTTCATCTTGCTATAAGCAATAATACTATTTGCTGCTATTCTCAATGACCTGAAGGGGTAATAACATTTCCTATGCTTGCTCCACAAATCTCTTGATAGAAACGACTTGTCTTGCACATGTGCACTTTTAAACCTAGGGTTAATAAGGCAATTGCTTGCTAATAGACAATCACATTTGCTCTTCTCACTTGATTTTGTAGCATATTTCATGAAATAAATTTTATTTTCCAGGAATAAGCAGGATTACATCAGTTCAACTGTTCTGAAAAGGAAACACATTTATTTTCCAATTTTAGTTCTTCAAGGCCACAGGAAAGAGGTGAAATTGCAAGTTTTTCCTAGATCCAGAAGACTTTCTACCTTGAAAGACTGTGTAGTTTAAGTTACTATATAAGGAATGCCCTGAGACAAGACACAGTTCAGTACTGAAACAGATCGAACAGATAATCTCTGTGGACTACTGGTGAAGAGGTGTGGAGCATATGCGTTTTGAGGACAATAGCATATAAACATTTGGAATTATGATTTTTATGTTAAAAGCAGATCACTGGAAAACTGAAATTTAGTACGAAGAATTTCTATGCTGGTACTTGTTATGTAAATCAATATTTAACATATATTTTTAAAGAGTTTCCATTAATAATCACCTTTATAAGTCCTATTAATAGTTCTTGCATAGTCACCTAGGTTAAATGGCAAACTCTATAAAACAGAATCAGAAAACAGACAAATAATCTCTGATGCAAACAGTTCTTTTCCTCAGAGGAACCTGGGAATTAGAAGAGAGAATAAACCACTTGAGTGGATATTCCTTCTCCAAATGGGCTAGTCTGTAGAAAAGCACACAGCTTTGAATAGGTATACTTAAGTTAACAATTTCTGCTAGTGTGTCAGCCTACTTCATCCAGCTGTCCAGAAACAGTTCCTGCAGTCCCTAAACTTTGTTCTGAAAGACAGGAAATGCAATGCATACAAAGAGTTCCTTATCCCACAAGCTTCAATCAGAGATCAAGACAAACTTTGCTCAGAAGCAGCTTTCTTTTTCTTTACTATCATCTTGTGCAGAAAAATCCAGAATCCAGTCCTTGTTCACAACTACAAAATACTATATATATACTTCTAAAGTATAAATTGTTATTAACATCTTTACTGAACTAAGCAGTTTACTTAGTAGCAAGTCTACTTTTAAGAGGACAAAAATATCATTTTATTTAAATTCTCCATGTATATTTAAACATCAGAAAATATCCAGACTTCCTAACCCTGAAATTTAATGTTTTATTTATTCATTGGAAACATAAATCAATCAGGAAGAAAAAAAATAAAATGTGTGTTCTAAAAAACGTTTTATTCTCCTGACTCATTTAAAGAGCAAAAATATATATATATTTTGAATTACAGGAACATATCCTTATACATCTATAAAGTACACAGCAAAATAAAATATTTTCCTGCTATTCAGCAATGAAAGATGACTTTATGACAAAACTAACCATTTTAGTGAATTCATAACTATGCTTCCTCCTATGCTTTGAAAGATATTATAGAAGAACTGATATAATCTGCAATGGGCACATTAAAGATATTACTCAATCAAAACTACTGATAATTTTGGACTATCCCTACCAATAGATAGATAGATAGATAGATAGACAGACAGACAGACAGACAGTCAGATAGATAGATAGATAGATACTTAGTTGGAAACCTTGGAAGGAAAATGAACAGACACTCAACAGCTTTTGACATGTTCCTTTCTACCTGTTCACACAAAACAAAACAGCATGCCTTTTTCGGTCCAAATCTATCAAATAGCCCTGTTAATTTTTATCATTTTATAATTTTATAAATGATAAATAATAATTTCATCATTTCTCCTCTTCATGAACTCTTGTAAAAGGGCCAGTTAGCTACAATGATCCATCTCTAAGGCTGCACTTCTGTAGTTTGTAGGAACAGAGGTGGATTTGTTGATAAAATAGTTTTCCTAGTATATATCAAATGATATTATTATTGTGCAGAAAGGAGACATATTTTACTGCACTGAAATTCCATATGCTCAGAAGCATTGATATCAATATTCTTATTTATATAGCAGTATTATGCACACATATATAAAATATCAGCAAATGCAATATCATTGGTTTCTAATCCTAAATAAATAAAGGCTATCATTTACAAAATCTTCATGGAAAATATTTTATACTAATTCCAGAACAAAAAAAAAAAAAAAAAAAAAAAAAAAAAAAAAAACCAAAAGCCTATGTTCAGGATGGACGCTCAGAGTACTATTTTGTTCCACGAAGATCATAAAGGATCATATCCCATATTTAATTAGCACAGCTTAAAAAAAAAGTTTGTATACTACCCAAAACATCCATCTAAAATCAATAGAATTCAAGCCTAAGTAATCATGTCTTTTTTTATGTTAAGGAATTTGGTCAGAATTAAATTGTCTCTAAAAGTACAGCAGAACACAAGCTATATTGATATCTATTATAAAACACTGATTTTGATATGTTTTCTTATATAAATAAATGACTATATTGTTACTATATCTTAGCTGCTGCTTGACTATAAGGACTTCAGCCTGGAAGAGATAGTTGTAGTAAATGATTGTCTACATCTGCTCATCAAAGAATATTGGAATAAATTAAACTGAAACATCACCACAAGCCAAATTCTGTCTTTCGTCCTCAGTTTTCACTCAGCCTCTGTTTGGGCAGTCTTCCACTTCAGACACTGGAATTCAAAAAGAAGTGATTACCTACAGCTCGTCTGAGGAGCTTTGTCTTCAGCATCTGTAGTATAGCTGTCTTGTATTGGAGATAGGATCTCCTTGCATTGGAGATAGGTTGGGTCTTCAAAGCGCACCCCATTTTATCTTCAGGTCTTTTGTATCAGAGCATCTCACACATTTTAGTCTGAGAGATTAAAATATTTTAAGCAAATGCAATGCCCATATTCTTTATAATGAAAATAGTTTATAATAGTAGATGCAAACTGTCAAAGTTACTTCAGCTCAGCTCCAGCCTAGATTCCTTAAAGCAGGAGGTCAGCCTCAGCACTTCCCTTCCTATTGCTTATATTGCAGGACTTGATCCTACAGGCATATTTAGGCCAGAAATAGACCAGATACTTGCTAATAAAAGCAGATCAAAGAGCTAATAGGATGTGTCACTCACCAAAGATGCCACAGAAAGTTGTTTTTGCCATGCATAGTGACTACTTGAATGGAGATGCAGGACAGGAGTAGATTTCTGGAAACATACAAACCAAACAAAATATTGAATTTTTTTTCAGAATCATTGAAAAAACTATAAAGTCTTGTCCAGATCAGTGGAGATGGATATAACTCCCCAAGTGAGCCTACCTAAGTGAAATGCAAGAGACTTAGATTCAATCTTCTCCTCTCCCTGACTTGCAAGTGTTACTCAAATTCACCTTCCCTCAGCTCATCTTGTTGCTGGTTGTTTTCAGGTGGGTCTCTATACTGGAACTGTTCCAACTTGTGTAAATAATTTCCGGTGCACTGCAAGGAGGATTGGAATCTGTTTTTTTCAGAGCTCTGAGCTAGAGATTCACTGTACAGATTCATTGGCTTCAGCACTATGAAGTTACATGTGCAGCTGTAACTGTGAGTGCTCACAAAGAAGTTTGAGAGACCTTCACAAAAGTATATGAGATATTAGTGGTTTATTGGGAATGCAGGAAATAGTTGTGAATAGAATAAAAACGTAGTTTTGAATCAGAATTACCTACAGTCAAAATAAAATATCTATTTGACTATTCTGATGTGATTTGGTATATTACATACTTTTTAATATTTGTCACTTGGCTACTTAATTTCCATGTGTTTTTTCCTCTGTATTCTTTTTTTAACTAGTTCATTTGTCTGCATGAACATCTACTTCTCAGGAATCTATGTCCTGCATACCTAATATTTCCTGTGCATTATGTAGTGAGGCTGAGGACCTAACTTAAGATGGTGACTTCTAATAAGCAATAAAGAGCCTTCAACTGACAATAGGAAAACATTCAAGCTTTCCACAGTTAAGTATCTCTGACAACTGAACACAAGCCATTAAGTGCTACAAGGTGATTGTACCTTGGCTCCTCTTGACTTCAGTGAGGGGTGCTGAAGGAACGGAGCGCTGTGCCAGATGAGATATTGAATTCCTATTTGGTCAGAAACTATACTCAATTTCTTAGTCACCTTTAAGTCATTTGGGAAACAGCTAGAATTTTAAAGGTCAAGGATGGAGCAAATCTAACCACTAGAAAGTAGTAGTTCTGGCACAATGATAGATGAAAATAATGACTTTCATAGATGCTTTGTAGTTTTTTTCTTGTAAGAAGATCTTCCAGATAACCCAAAATTATCTGAGTATTGCTTCCATCACATCCTTCTTGTAGTAGAAATATATCCAACATAAAAATCAGTTACAAATCTGAACCATGCTGCATATTTTATTTTATTTTATTTTATTCTGTTATTGCTCTAATTTGCAGGTCACTTTCAGGTTTCACTTCATTGAACCAGCTGCAAGATTGCTGGAAGCACATCTTGTCTCTATTTCTGTTAAAACTGCTCTGTCACATTTACCTAGATTCTGAAAGAGATTATTCATAACAAGTATATTGATCTGTTCATAACCATTTTAGCTGAAAGACTGCATTATAAAAGGAATCTTCACTGTCTGCAAATCATAGTCCCATGATAATGAGATGTCTAAACTGCATGACAGACAGCCAATATTATTTTTATGAGCTCTTGATTTGAAGCTACTGTACTTTAATGTGGTATCCAGAATGAAATGAAATGGTTTTGTTTTATTTTTTTACTTAAAACTTTCCACCTATCCGTGTAACTTACAGATTGAAGTCATGGATTTCCTTACATATCCTGCAAAGCAAAGCCAGCGCAGCCAGCATCCTCTTTCCTTAGCTGAACAGTATATATATTGAGTCTGTATGTTGCAAAGTCTATTTTCAACTTAAGTATTTCAGCAAAATCTCATGCCAAATTCTGTATCTTTATATATTTCTGCACATCTTGCATGCCATTTCTTGGAATAACCAAGTATTATTTTTAAAAGGTTATGACATGTAATTTAAAATCCACATGTAAGACAAGGTCAGAAAGCTTCCATTCAGTCTGTTACTTTTTCCGCAGAGCAGAATAGACCACCTGAGCTATGTGGGCAGCCCGTACAAAGAGCATCTCTTATTTTACTGAGAGGGACCTGGACATAAAGGTCTATGTGCTAAGGCGCCAGAGGAGGAAGGGGTGCGCAGAAATTCCACTGTGTGAGCAATTTTATCTCCAAGCCACAGTCTTGTCAACATTATCTGGGGAATTGTCTCAAAGGCAGATCAGGTCGCAATGTTTGATGAGCTTGAACTACGCATAAAATGCTTGTTCCTTATTTTTTCTCCCGATGATAAAAAATAGCAAGTCTATGCCAGACGAACTGGTCGCCAAGGGGGAGGACTGTCATCTATAGAATGGAACTGGAAAATGTTCATCCCAATAACAAAATGATGCATGTCATGTTCACCAACAGTTTTCAGAGATACATGACCACTTGGAGCTTAACAG
>JAVCKT010098962.1:0-10296 GCA_032273925.1 Rhynchotus rufescens | reverse complement strand
CTGTATAAAACCATGGCAGTGATTCTCCCTTCTGTCCTCTTATGAAGTGATTCCATATGCCTGGGAGGAAGTCTCTGAAGACTAGCTGTTCCCATAATGGAAATTGTCATGTATTATCAAAGGAAATCCCACCCGAAGCAGAGCCACAGAAACCACACCTCTCTCCCACTGTTCCTCTGCACCACTCAAACATATATGTCCTTATGGGAGCAAGCAAACATGAACTGGGCTGGATCTCATAGCACTGGTCAACAGGTGCTCAGTATGTCTTTGAACATACAAAATCTCATCTGCAGTTCAGAGGTGTAATGTATTACAGGATGGCAGAGGGGTGTGATGGCAAGACAGATGCAGAACTTTACCATAGTATATCTAATAAAGAAGTATAAGTTCTTTGAACACCTGGGGCTTCATATAACAAATAAAACACCAGTAAAAGTATTTACACAGAATCACAGAATGGTTGAAGTTGGAAGAGACCAGAGATCACCTAGTCCAACCCCCTTGTCAAGCAGAGAACATTTTTAAAGAACATACGGTTTCCTCTTTTCAAGTACTTCATCTCCAGATGTTGCAAAATGTGTCTCTTCTAGGTGTACTGGAAATGGATCACGTCCTGTCTGCTTGAGCATCCTCCAGTATCAGAACATGTCCACACTCGGTCCCACAAACAGAACAAATAAGGAGGTAGGACTTTTCATTTTAAAACAGGCACACAGTAACCTCTGGTCACAGAGACTGCCCTGCCCTGGTGCCCAAATTTGAACCTGATTGCTATGGTTGCTGCAGGAGAGAAGAGTGTCTGCATCCCTTTAAATATACACATCTGGAAAATGAGTGTGCAGGTTGTGGCATGGAGGTTGTGGCATAGTCCCCCCAGAAGCAGGAGCTGAGGCCCAAGTCGTGTCTAAGGAGGCTGCGGGCCAGGCTGCCAGCGCAGGGCAGGGGCAGCAGAGGAGGCTGGGGGGGCTTCCCTTGCCCGGGAAGGGGCATCGGCAGTGCCCGCGTGTTCCTGCATTGCTGCTAACGCACGGATCCAGGGGCGGGAGCAGGGAGCTGGGGTGAGGTTTGGGAGACGACCCGTGAACAGCATCTCGGAAAACACAACAGAGTATTGGAAATCTGTAGAGCTGACACTTGCGTTCTGGAACTGTAGATACTTCGCTGCACTGTGAAATTGTGAATTACTGGTATCGAAACAGCTAAGTGTACTCTGTATTAAGAAAACTATTCAGAAAATTATCAGCTATGTTCATATGCATGCATTTAGCCATAGACAATCTAAAAACCGATCAAAAATCTCAATGAGGATAATCCTCCTGTACTGCCTGTCTTGCATCTCTGCATAACAACTTTCATAAAGCAAATTACATCTTTTAATAGTTGCTCAATGCATAAAGCTGATTGTTAGAGAAAATGCTAAATGCTCTGAACCAAGAAGTCATCATGGCTTTTAGACATGGTATTTCTGGGATACAGATTTTTTTTTTTTTCATTTGGATAGAAGTAATATGGACTACAAACATGATTTGAGCTGTTTCCTGACATGTGAAAATAGTGTTTGCATTTGCAAACAAGGCCTGGTTGTTTTAGGGACAACTTCAGGCAGAACAATTTTTAGAAGTCCTTCCGAGTCCAATAGGGACATTGAAAAATGCTGCAGTGGGACAAGGTGACAGCTTTTCTCCTGAATTATTTCATCGTTCTCTGCTCAAGAGATCTCTGATTGGATTTCTGGGCAACTTGTCATCGCTGAAGCAAATAATTTGATGTTGTCACTGCTCACTTAAGAAAGAGCTTCTCAGTTGGAAATCACTGAATTTCAGGAAAACAAATGATTTTTTTCCTAAAGGTATGTGTACCTCAGCTTCCAACTATTGTGCCAAGGGACAAATTCATCAACTTCAGTCTTGTTGCCCTGGCTTATTTCTATTTTGGCTCAACCTTCTTGTCTAAATACATTTTTTTTACTCCTAAATACTTAAGACTGAAGAGCAGATTTGCTAGGACTCGTGTGCATTACCATGTGTGTTTGTTACAGAGCAGAAGCTAAACTTCAGGAACACAGCGGTCATCTCCAAAGTTACGCTATGCCCCAAACTCTTAGTTTAGAAACAGGATATTACTGTGACCCTCTTTTCCTAGCTGGTAAATGGAAAATATCATTCAGTCCATTAAAGGAAAAAAAAAAAAAAAAACCCCTACCATATCTTGGAAAAACATCTTCTAGCACATTTACCAGTGCTAAGCGGGCAAAAAACGCCTGTTGTGCCTGACGTACAATAGCAGTAGCAGCAAATGGTTCTGAAATATCCAATTATGGGGAAGGACTGCAATGTAAAGAAGCTTTAGTCCTTAAACTCTCAGCTCCCTGTGTTCATTTTCTTAGCTTTATTCCTCTGAAGTCTTATCAAAATTTGTCTAACAAAATGGTGGGCTGATTCCAAACTTGAAAGCTTGCACATAACCAATAACTTTGCATTGAATACACAGTCTGAATTTTATTTCTCAGAGTTTGAAAAAAAATCCAATGAATATTTTTATGTGTATATGTAGATTCATACTGTATATACTGCATACTGCTACTACTATATATATACTGAATACTAGTATATATACTATATATATACTAAACAGTATATATTGTATATCTACTGATATTTATTCCCTACTTCTCCAAAGAAGCATCAAATTTCAAAAGAAAGTGTGCTAGTAATCAGAATATAATATCTCCAAATACCAAAATAAAGACATTCAGCAAACTTTTAGCTTAAAAATCACTAACACAGAGCAGCAAGACAGACAAGAAAGCATCCTTTCTGCGCTCTCTAATAAGAGGAAATTCCAGAGCTGCAGTTGGAGGGGACAGAAATTAAATACTGCGCCTGGCATAAGCATAAGCTGGGTGCAGCTCTTGGACCACGGAAGGGAGGAGTGCTGTAGTGTGCTGCGAGGTGATCCAGAAACACTTGTCACAGCAAGTCAGGACCCTTGCACAAATCATGCAAACAGTCTAGAAAAGTCAGCATCCCCCGGTGCCCCTTTTGGAACAACTGAGAGCTGCCCCCACCGGGCCGGGTGCTCCGGGTGCCCGGGGATGCCCCTTGCACGGCTGTGTCCTGGCCATGTCCCTGGAGGTGCAGGACACACTAGTTGAGGGGCAACCTGTGCCCCTGGGCAGCTGTGTCTTTCAGTTGTAGCAATGACCTGGTTTGTGGGGAGGGCACAGCCGCCTGTCACCGACACACGCGGCTCCACCAAGGGTGGAGCGCCGCAAAGTTAATGCCTCGTTATTGCTCATGAAATAAAGATGAAAATAGACAACACTAGAATCATCTGGAGTGGGTTGATTTACAAGCAAAATGCAAAAAGATACATATTTTTGAACATGGTGCAGTAACTTTATCTTATAGAAATGCTACTTGTAATTTAGATGTTTCAATAGTCAGCATTTAATTAATTATGTAATTTAAATCCTCCTTTATTAAATGGCAATAAAATCACTGGGTGCTCTAGGAAATAGTGATTAGCTCACATCCATATTATGTTGTATAAGTAAAAATATGAATGATCATATTAAGCATTATAGGTATGATGAAATTTCAAGGTTAATTTCACATTTATAAAGACCTTAGAAACTAGTTATTAAACTCCAACATTAACATTCATAGCTTAACCTCTGCATTATTCTCACTATATCTAATGATACTGCATAAATATTCATAGACAAACATCCTTATTGTTACCAGTGACAACTATATGCATTTATAATTTATTCATTTATGTATGTTATCTATAGTCAGGATATTTGCTTAATTAATATTGAGCCTACAAAATGAATTATTTTTGTTGATATATGTAAATACCACGCTGTTTGCCTACATGAGTGTTATCTTCTTTACCCTCTATACAGAACAGGAAAAAGAACGTATTCACTAACACAGAACAAACGAGGCTGAAATCCAGCACTAGGCATTTGAATCCACCTACTGCAGCTCAGAATCAAGAATGAGATGGAAGAGCCGACCTTGCCTTGGGGTCCCTCATGCAACGAGCAGCCCTGTTCTCCTTTCTGCAAATCCGCTCAGGTTTAGCGCGTGCAGCGGCCGGCGGCAGGGCCGGCGCGGCAGGGGCAGGGCAGGCGCGGTGGCAGCAGAGCGGCTCGGGGACGGGGGTGCTGCCTTGCTCCGGGCTGTTGTTCATTACCCAGTTAATACACAAAGTCGTGGCACAAACGGATTCTTTGAGGCAAGCAGATTGTTCCAGCAGAAGTTTGCATGTGTGGGCCGATAGTGACAAAAAGGGAGGAATACTGATACTTCTCTCAGTGGGATTTAATAACAGCTAGGGAAAATATTTCTCAGAATATATTGGGGTGCACAATAAACCTGAATATTTAAGAAATCAGCATGCTATGTTTCCTGAACCCAATGCCTTGTGTTAAAAGAAAGAGAAAGCCTTTTTGTGTTCCGCAGCAAGGTAGACTGTGGTTTCCGAGCAGCTGAGATGGGGGCTGCAGCGGGGTGCAGGGCAGCAGCACTGCAGGAAGGAGCAGGGCGTCCTCACCGCAGGATGCACATCGTGCCCCCTGAAGGGCATGAGCTGCCCGACGAATTTGTGGTGCAGCCGCAAGCATGTGTGGGAGAATTTTCAGGTCCAGGTGCAAAATACGATATTGATGAATATGGGCAATACAGCTAGGCCAAGTACAACTGAAATGACGCTTTCCTGGACTTGGCTCTGTGACTGCAGCTGCTGAGTCCCTGCAGTCCCAGCACTTACACAGGCAACGCTGCTATGGGAATAGTAGCTTTATACCCCTGCAATATCCTCTAGTTTGTGTTCTGCACTTTGGCCTTTGATTCTGTTGCTATTGCATAGGATCAGTGACAGTAATTACTTTTCATTTGATCCACAGAATGATGAAAAAACATTAAGTCCTAAAACATCCTAGCTATTTTAATTGGATGTTGCAACATAGAATAGAGATGTTGAGAGGCACCAAAAGGTGCCCCAAAGGGTGCCTCTCTAGGGCAAAAGCAGGGCTTTTATATGAGATTGTGATAAGTTCTCCCAGCCGGTAAAGGTGTTTGAAATAGATGAATGAACCTGACACTTCATCTTAGAGAAAGATGCTGTGACTCGACATCAGCTCTAGGGCAGGACTGTGTATTCAGGAAGTTTTCCAGTTGTAACTTTAAAAGAAAAGAAGTTTCATTTTGTACAGTTTTTAAAGTATTTTTCGTATCTTATTTAATGTTTTGCAGAGTAAAAGCTCAAACTGTTCTGTCACACTCTTTTGAAGTTCTGGCTCTGCTTCAGATGAGAGCTCCGCTCGTTTCTCATTTTTCAGCAAGTGCCGCTGCCCATTTTCCTGCAGACCGAGCAGGAGCAGGGCTGGGCGCAGCGCGGCTGGAGAGCTTCCCTGGTGGCTCCAGAGCTTCCCCAACAGCTCCAGAGCTTCCCTGGTGGCTCCAGAGCTTCCCCAGCAGCTCCAGAGCTTCCCTGGCTCCCGCTCTGCTGGGGTCGCTCCTGGCACCCTTGGCCTCCCTGGAGAGCCCTGGGGGCCGGGCCCGTGTGACCCCCCCAGTAGCAGCAGGGGCTGCCCGGCCGCGTGGAGCCACCTGCAGCTTCCACACAGACTCTGGCGCTCAGGTCCCATCAGTTTGAACAAGTTTCTGCTCTTGTTCTCACTGTGTGAAGCACCACGGCTGGTTTCTTCTGTCATGCGCAGATCTCTGGGATGCTCCAGAAGGCAGGTCAGTGTTGGGTACTCACAAGCATTTGATTTATTGCATGCATTAGTGTTGCCACTGAGGCCTTGGCACAAGCAGATCACCTGCCTTTTTGCTTACATGCCAACTTGACATTTCTTCGAGCCCTGTCCTCCAGCTTCAATTCCCATGGGAGCTCTGGAGATGCCAAAAAAGTCCCCTTGGCTAAAGTGCTTTTCTGGCAGATCACTCAAGCCTGGAACTGCAGGATTTAGCACTGGGAACTCAGAAACTCTTCTGCTGTCTGAGCGCTTGGAAGGGGCTCGCGTGGCTGGAGGGAGACTGAACCTCTTAGCAAAGAACTTTAATGGACCAAGAGAAAATAAACAGTGAGTTGGGAGTGACCAAGAAAGGGTTAGTGCCTGATAATCACAGAAAATGGGATTGCTTGGGAGTTCAGCCAGAGAAAAATCAAGATATTTGGGGATTGTGCTTTTTTTTTTCTCAGAAGTTTGCAGTCATTTTCCTTTTCCTAGGAACGCTGCGCAGAGGAGCTGGGCCCGGCCCTCCTGCAAGGAGCTCGTGGTGCTGGAGGCCGTCGTGAGCGAGTGCTCAGCGGCTGCACAAGGCCGGGCTGGGCGCCCGCACTGCTCTGGGCAGCCAAGGGGAGAGCCCCGCAGCTCCTGCTGAGCACAGGCACTGCTCCAGCCCCTTCAAAAACAGGCTCTGAACAAACGAAGGAGAAGCATTTTCATAGCTGTCAGCAGGAGCTTGCCCCTGGTCTGACATGATCTGACAGCAAATGAATTGCCCTGGCAACTTGCTGCAGCACAGAGCTTTGGGTTTTCGGTTTATGGCATTCTCTGCCTGTCCAATTCACCTTATCTTTGCTGTGATAAATAACTGTCCTGAAGAGCTGTGCTGAGCTGTCTTGTTCTGCTCTTAGCCTGCTCAAGTTGCCTCTTGTGAGGAACGCTTCCTGCTCCGGGAGTGCCCCGAGTAGAGTGGAGGTGGCCGAGGTGCTGGAGGCTGCTGCCCGCCCGCGCGGTGGCAGGACGGTCCCCACACGTGGACGTCACCTGGGTGCGTGGCCAGGGTCCCTGCAGGACACCTGGTGCCTGGGGCAGCGTGGGCCTGGCGCCTGGCGCCATGCAAGGAGAGCGCTGAGCACAGGGCTGACTGCCTGGAGCCGGGATGTTTTGGGGAAGTTTGCTCCCTGTGACACGGGGGCAGTGGGGGCAGCAGCGGGGTCTTTCACCACAGTGCTCTATAAAGCAACAGCAATCGTGCCCAGTATCCCTGCGCCAGCACCTCCCAAACAGACCAGCAGGCTCATGTAGCTGAAGCACATGCAGCCCAGGAACATTGCCAGTCCCTGGTGATGTTCCTCCCACATTTTAATGCTTTTTCTTTTTCCTTCAGGATGCCTAATTTCCTTCCGAATAATTTGTTGATGAACTTGGTGTTGTTATTGCTGTGTTTGTGTGCTTTGTTTGTCTTTTCTTTTTGTGGGATGTTGACTTCTATGTAGACACCACATCATGCTCAGATCTTTCAGTCACTGCTTCAGTGCAGTTGTTGCTCCTCTGCCTCGTGGTCTCTGGTTTTGCTGTTCTCATTATTTCTTCACAGAGTGTTTTTACTGTCCATCTCCTCCTTGCCATGTTCCAGAATTTCTCCTGGCCTCATTTCTCTCACACTGCAGGCACCAATAAAACATAAATATAAAAAGAAATGTAGAAACTCACTGATATCCTGATCTTGTCATCTTTCTTGCTGTCTTCAACAGAAGGAACTGGAACACCACTGTGAAGTTCCATGTTGCCTGGCAATGTTTCTCACCAGTGTGGGACTGTTATTCTGTCCTTACAAGTGCATTTAATGAAAGGGTCTGGCAGGAAAAGGAGCTAAACAGGCTTGCCTTAGCAGTGCCCTGCAAGCAGAGCAGAGGGTGGGATGGGAAGGAGAGCTTTCTGATGCCAGGCAGGAACAGGCACTTCCCAATGTCCAGCTGCAGGGCGCCATGTGCCAACCGATGGAGCCTGGGAACAAACACGGCGCATTTGAGGCAGTCCCAAAGCTGACTTGCCAGCAGCTGGGCACTGCTGCTGCCCCTCAGGGAACTGCTCTCCTAAAGGAGGCCGGGGTGCTTGTGTCCAGCTCTCAGGGCATTGCGCTTCCTACATCCACAGAGGCCTTTCAATCTGTGGAAGTCTTTTGCATACATCTTATATGCACAAGCTCTTGGCTGTGTAAGTTTTGGAAAGTATCTGGGCCCTGTCTGTGAAGTTCTCTATGCCTTTAAGTGCACAGTACAGCCAGACGTGTTTTTGACGTGGTTTGACAGAGCTACTTCAACGTCAAATGTCTTCTGGCTCGGTGAGCACTGCAACCTTTGTTTGGGAGTTACCCTCCAAATTTCCCCATATCACATGGAAAGAAAAGATAGATGAAAGTCACTGGTTGATTGGTATTTCTGCTCCTAGTCCTGCTGCTGTCACCTCGATCCCCTATCTGCGGCCAAACGCTTCTCACTCCCTGTATCACTAGGTGCTCGGCTGCCCAACATCCCTCGTGCCCTGTGTGCTCTGCGCTGTGGCTGGGCACAAGCAGGCAGCACTGGGGATGTTTCCCTGTGCCTGCACCCTGTGCTGCTGGGACCTGTGTGCACATCCACCGCACCCGCAGCTCCTCCCTCGCCTTCTTTGGGAACGCCTTTTTTCGGGGCCTGGCTCTACACTTGCCCTCAGTCACCATGTCCACAGCCCTTCCATGTGCTTCATGCATTTCCTCTGCCTTCTCATGCATCAGCCAACGGGCTGCTTGGAGCCCCTGGTTGAGCTTGACCGGGAGGCACCGCTGAGGCTGCGAGCCTCATGTCCTCACAGGTCTGGCCGGTCCCCTAGGAGACCAAGTGGGAGATCCCAGTGCTCTCCAGGGACAGAGTGTGTTTCTGGTCACTGTGAGAGGTGCTCCTCTGTGCACACTGTGCCTAACCCTGCTCCCTTCCGGATCACTTCCTATGCACTGCTCCTGGCTCCCTGCTGTCTCCTCCATTCCACCCCGGCCTGGCTCAGCAGCAGTTCAGGCCACCCATACAAAGCCCAAAAGAAGGAAGGTGGGCGAGTAAAGTGAGGCTCAGCGCTCGTGTGCTGCCCAGCTCTTGAATTTGGCAGCTGAGCGCTCTCCTGGAGGGAGGATTATGCTTGGATCCGCACTCACAGCCAGGAGGGCTCGTCCTCCATGTGTCTCACTTATCTAGACACGTTTTAATTCTGGCCTCTATCTCATCTTCTGGCAGCATGCTTCATGGCTCAATTATACCTGTGTGTCAATAATACCTAGGTTAAAAAAGTACATCCTTTTGCACATTTTACAGGTGCTTCTTGGTTATCTTGATCTAATTCCTGAACAAGGCAAAATACAGATCTCCAGATCATTCATGATTTTATGGATTCCTATGGAATCTGCATCAGCTGTCACTTTTTCTTATGCACCTCCGGTTTCTTTCTTATGCTCACCTGCATTTCCCACTGACATAGGCCGATGTACTCAAGTAATATTCACTGAAGCCTAAAGAAAAACCAAGAAAAGCCTATTTTCAATATAGATCTGCTCATGGTGTTTATATAAATCGATGGATTTTAGATACATATATGTGTTTCTGCATGTGATCCAATGGGCACTGTAGCTGATGCTGACCATTGATTCTTGCGTGTGCCATGCAGGAATCTGCGACATTAGAGGTTTGTGCTGTAAAGAAGGTCTGCAATGGACTGCTGTGCTTTAGCACCTCATACACTTCTCTGTTGACCAGCATCGCAATTGTAAAGTGATCCCTGAAATCCAGTGTGCAATTGCAAATTCTACTGTCAAGGGTTGTGTGGCTCTGACTTCATGGGGCTTGAATAGCAATTTTGATGTCAAAGTAGACAGAAATACATGTTTCCCCTCTTTACCATCCACTATAGCAGAGCTACAGAACTACAGGAAGAGCACAAACAACTCAGGGCAGGCAGGGGCTGCGATTAGAGCTCGAGTGCAGCTAAGGCGACCCCAGACTTTCATCTGAACATCTCTCCTGTTTGCAGCTCATAGTCCTCTGCCAAAGCACACCGTGAGGAGAAGAAGTGTTCATGGTCTTGCAATGCCAGAAGTGGCAAAATGTCCCATTTCATTACAGCAGGGTTATGGTGTAATGCTGCTAGACAGAGGAGAAATTTGTAATGTGCTCCTGAGCTTATGGACATTTCACACAATGGAGTTTGCAAATGGTCTTGCCGACTTCTACAGTTCTCATGTACTGACAGCTTCAGGATAGTGGAAGTTATTTCATGTCTTGTTATCAGAAATATCAGTGAGAAAGAGCTGGGTAGAATAAGAGAAGCAAAAGGCTGAAATCTTCTTACCAATGGTAGCAAGGCATTGACCTTTCATCCACTGACCTCAGCTGATGGTGTTTTGATGATGCATGCACTGGTATAAAGATAAGGGATTTCCCTACAATATCCTCCTTCCTTCCTTCCTTCCTTCCTTCCTTCCTTCCTTCCTTCCTTCCTTCCTTCCTTCCTTCCTTCCTTCC
>JAVCKT010098961.1:0-10297 GCA_032273925.1 Rhynchotus rufescens | reverse complement strand
CTTCTCTGGAGATCTTCCCAACCTGCCTGGATGCCGCCCTGTGCCCCGTGCTCTGGGTGTCCCTGCTGGAGCAGGGGGGTTGGACTGGATGATCTCGAACGGTCCCCTCCAACCTCAACCCTTCTGTGTTTCTGTGAAATTGGGATAAGAAAATTTTAAGTCTTACTAAACCAAGCTTAATTTGCAGCACTTTGCAGGCAACAGTGAGAGGTCCACTCAGGCTAAGAAAGGATCACGAATTTTCATCTGTTTCATAATCAGTTAACTCTAAGTCTTCTACTTCTTAAAGCACTTCAGCAATACATAGCAACTTGAATAATACTATGAACACCAAAATTAAGTCATCTTCGAGCAAAACCTGACACTGAATCCTGTACAGGAACAAACTCACAAGGACACTTGTGTTCTATTTGTTTTTTAATATTCATATTATAAATCAGTACACTAAACTTATTTTATTAGTTACTAAGGTTCAAATGACATATTCTCTTTGCTAGGAGAAGATGAAAACATGCAAAAAGGACCACAAATAAAGAGGGCCAGATAAAAAAAAAAGCAAGTTTCTCCATGAAAGTGCTAGCTAAAATCTGCAACGTGGCTGTGGTACCTCATCAAGTATCACTTCTTTCTTAGCTTCCACAGCAATCCATGAGAACCCTTCCTTTGGTGCATGTGGCCTCTCTGAACACTGCTGTGCAGAACTCAGGTTGCTTGGCTGTTTGGCATTAAAGGCACGGCCGCTTGCTGCTCTTCCTAAACCAAGTTTGGATCGTGGATACTGCCAAGATTGAGCTGCTGCTGCTGTGAATCCCAGCAAGCTGCCTCGTGGCTAAAGGACCTAAAGGACTTCATTAGGGCTGGTGAAGATCAGGCAAGCCAAATACAAAACTGCTCTGTACCTAAGGTAGTCGAGGTTGCCACTGGGGATTTTGTTTTGTTAGCTGCAGTAGTTCTACCTTTATTTGACAATATAACTTATTTCCTGGTAGTAGATAACCTTTAACGTACTCATGTACTGCCCTGATAAGGATCTGCACTGCCTTCGAGGGCAGGAGAAAGGGAAATAGGAAAGAAACAAAAACAAGGCAGCACATAATATTGCACTGTGCAAAATACAACACATACATAGACAGCACATAATATTGCTATACAGACCGCTTCACATAAAGCCGTAAGAGCCTTGAGATATTCGTAATTAATTTCTGATTATTCTGGTCCCTGGAACTTGAAAGCAAACAAAACATCTTTGTCATTTCAGCATCGTTCCTGACTGTTTAGCCAAATCCAATACTTTCTGCTGTGTGAAATGCGAGTGAGAACGAGTGAGCACAGGTATTTTCTTGGGAGAGAGATGTGGCTCTTGGTCATCAAGAGGGTCGCCTCAGAGAAGCTCCTGGCACTGTACGGAAGCAGCAACGTCCAGCCTCTCAGCACAGCAAAGGAATCCTTGCAGGAACAGATTTCCTCCATCAGGACTGGCACTCAGAACACCACCATATGTCTAAGCTATAATATGCAAAGTTTTCCAACTGTGTTTGTTTTTTTCTAGTAGAAAATGTGATTTACATAGATTGAACTTTAGGATCCGCTTACAAGATTCATGAGAAAAACTGGTTTCCTTATGGTAAAAAACCACTTCTCACTGCTCTCAGGAAGCAAGCTTTAATACTGCAAAATTACTGCAAAGTCACTAGCCTTGCTGGGGCCACAGATCCAGATTAGCTATGTCTATTTTCCTCTGACAGGAGCCAAGAGAAGCTGCTGGCTTTTCTAGGATCAAGAAAGAAGCAGAAAAGACAGAGTATGAAGTTGTTGGAGGCTGCCAAAAGAGCGCTGCAAGAAAGCAGTAGCAAAGAAAGAGTGCAGAACTGAAGCGAAGTGATGCGACTGGAAGCAATGGGTGTGGAAAAGTTAAGCAGAAGGCTTCAGCAGAAGGCTCTAGCAGATGCCTTTAGCTGGAGAATGAAAAGCCAGCTAAGTAAGTGCAAAAGTGACAGGATTTATTTTCTAGGGTTCCTAGGATAGGGATAGGGAGCCTCAGCAGTGGAGGCGATGGGCACTGCAGGGAGAAGGAGGCAGGACTTTGCAGTGACCTGCTGGACAAGCTGCTGCATTGACTGCACTTAGCAGTGGCACTCACTGGGGGTGGGCCCACTCCCACCTGGAATCACGGTGTAAGCCTTAAACTCCCCCATATCAGCATCTTGGAGGGTTTTGCGTGCATCCCGACAGAACAAGCATTCACAAATTTCCGCTTACATTTATGTGCACCCTTCTCACAGTGACTCTGAGTCGCAAGGCAGTGCCGCAGCGGTGCAGCGATTCCCCCTCTGCTGGCACCACAAAGCTGAGCTGCTGACTCCAGACCCCAAAGGCAGCACCTCGGATGGTAAACACTAAACTTGGCAAAAGCAACAAACTGCTTTCTGAAAAGCTACCTTGGGAACAATTCTCATGGGTTGCACTATCCCGTTGAAAGCTCACAAGGATGAACCTTGAGTCCTGTTCGGCTTTCAGATGGATTCACACCCCCCAAACTTCAAGTAGTTGTGCTGGTGTCTTAACCAAAGCAGATACTTGGAACGTGTCCACCGTGTGCCAAGGCATCTCCCAGCCTCCCATGCTTCAATGCTGGAACTTTCGAATTACTCCACTGAATCACAACTATTTGTCTGTCGGCTTAAACAAGTCTATTATTAGTACTACTGGGGGGAGAACCTCTATAAAAAACCTGCCTCCTATTATTCATTTCTCTCCCACACGCAGGAGAAGTTGCTGAGCAGCCCTTAGGGCTTCCTTGTGTATTCCATAATAGGAGAGCTATGAAGGCTACCCATGCAAACCCAGTAAACACGGCTAATGAGAAAAATACGGATTTGCATGCACCAGCCCCACACCTTTATCCTGTTACATACAGAGATACATTCCTGATGAAATAGATAACCTCTTCCCTAGGCTTATGTAATCTGCCAAACAAAACATCTTCTCTTACAAAGAAAAGAAAAAATTGCATTTTTCTTAGACTGCAAAGTAATAAAGCCCTGAATGTTTGGTTTGGATTATTACCTATGGTACCTAGCGTCTTTCATGCCTAAAATAGGTCAGCTACAGTCAAGATGTGAGAGTTAAAAGTAGGTCATCAAAACCTGTTTCCTGGCTGGCACAGTTTTCCCTGCTCTTCCTATTTTCATTCCCAGTTGATCTTGCACTCTTGGCTATGTCACACCTGAAGGTTTTTTCGTTCCTTGCTATCAGTTATACTATTAAGAAAATCTGCGTATTCAGAAGAACAGACAACTTACTTTTTACTAAGAGAAATCCTCTATCATAGGAAATCCACAATCTTTTAGAAATAAATCTATTGCTTGTTTGCTCCAGGTGAACACTGCATGAGAAAACACGAGCATTGGCAACAGGCCAACAATGAAAGCCCAAAGGCTCCAGCACACTTCCTCACCCATCAAAGCAAAACATTTACCTAGGAAATCAAGTATCCTGCTGCAAACTCTTCTTCAGACAAAGATGACACTGTGGGTATTGTAAAAGGCACTTTATGGCCAATGTTTATTTAGTTTAAAAAGTGATGCTTATTTCTTTCGGCTTTTTGCTTTCTACCAGCTTTGCAGTTATTTATTATTTTTAGATGTCTGATTGGAGCTTTGGCTTCTTTTTAGAAATGGTTTGGTCTGTTGCATAAATAGTTTTGCATTTGGCTTGGATAAAACCTGCTTTCTAGATTATAAAAGCCCCCTGCCCTTGCCTGTCCTCCTCAGACAACCAAGCAGTGGCTTCTGTGATGTCAGACCGATAATATCTGCTTAGTTTAGCAATGTTGGATAGATAAACATCACTAGAGAAAGAGCAGGTCTAGACTGCTTTTTGTTGTTTGGGTTTTGTTCTTTTTCCTTCTAAACAGAAGAAATGGCCAAAATAAATCTTGAGCTTCCTGCAGAATTTGATGCCGAAAAAATCCCTGGCCAACATAAGACACTTTAAAGTGGTCAGCAGCTCAGATGTCTGGTGCTACAGGCATCCATATTACCCACAGAATAACTGGGATATATTCCTTCATCTTATTGTGTTCATCCATGGCAGTCCTAACCATGTACCTATATGGAATCTCCCAGGATGGAGATTCCACACGTCCCCAGACAATCTCTCCCAGTGTTTGACCATCCTTGTGCTCCCCTTTTCTTTCTTGACACCCATTTGGGATTTCCTCTGCTCCAACCTGTGTCCCTTGTCTCTTATTCTATCTCCATGAACGTTCATCTCATCTGCGTTCTCCAGGTGGGCACTTGCAGACAGGAGTAGGGTCCCCCCAGACCTTCTCTCCACTTGTTGCCTCATCTTTACTGCTGCATGGGGTTATTCTACCAAAATGCAGGAAATTTCTTCATGAAGTTCTTGTCAGGCTGTTTTTTTCTAGTCTTTCTAGGTCACTGTGAACAGCAGCCTGCCGTCTAGCATGTAGTCCCCAAGCTTGCTGAGAGTACAGTCTGTCCCACGATACAGCTCATTAATAAAGATGCGCAAGCATTGAGCCGGTTACATTTTAACCACAAACTTCCATTAATCGAATGAAAAACAGCTTTGTGCCACTTCCAACTGGAATGGAAAACTTCAATTTTATATATTAGAAAATGCACCTCAAGGCCTTGCTCCTCCATCTCCTCTCCCACCGTTTGAAGTCAGGACAAGGCACGTGTAAAGTACGGCCCTGTGGTGCAATGTGAGAACAGGACCCAAGATCACCCCCTAGGATAACCTTTTTTTTCAGTTGGTAGCCTTTTAAAATTGCTGTGGTTTGCAGTTTCTATCACTAGAAGATAAGATTGCCTGTTCTTTTCCACCCACAACAAAATAATATTCAGACTAATTGTAATTTTATCTTTAGAAAAACAAATTTAGACAGTCCGTCTTGGAATAGAGTCTCTTGATTCTGCTCTCCATTTTATTTTGCGTGTTGAGGGTTCTTTTAGTCTCCTGAAATCCCTGTAGTCCCCCCAGGCTAGATTTCTACTCTACTTTCTCTAATAAGAAGCATGAGAGAAGGAATATGTTCACTTTTTCTTCTTTGTAGGCACTTCCCACTTTGATTACACGGATTTTCTCTCCTCTTCTCTGGATTTTATGTGCCCTCTCCTTCCATCTCTAGTTCCCTGTGGCCACTGACTGGCCTTCTCAATCCCACTTTCTTTTTCTCTTTAATATAAGTTTTTAGAAACTGAAAAGATCAGTTGGCAACAATTCTCCAAAAGGGCAGACAAGTGAAAACGATGTAGAAATATTTGTGCAAAGCCAGTTGGAAGTATTTATTTTCACATTTTCATTTCAGAGAATAAGAGGCTCTAACAAATGCCTCCCCTTCTAATTGCATCATTTTTCTGGGCAGAATCTAACAGCTCAATTGTTTCGCTGTTCAAGAAGCGAATAACAAAAGCAAGAACAAAAACAACAGATCCACTGATATTGTCCTGTGGCAGCTATTCTGGTTTTACTTGAACCGAACATGTTCATTTTATAATCATTTTTTGTAGTAGCATCTGCGGGTGATCCATGGGAAACTTTTAGACAAGCCTATGAAAGGCGGGAAGATTAATCTAACCCCTTTTCTCTAATTAACAATCTCGTTTTATCCTTGGCATTATGGGAATGACTAATGGCTGAAAGATAGTCATCTCTTTTCTGGACTGTCCTAAACACAGTTATTGTTTCTAAGTTAGATCATAGAAATATTTATAGTACCAGTGAGATTTTTTGTTTCAGCACAGCACAGACAATCAGAGACAGATTTTTTTCCTTTATTGTTTCTAGTGTGTTTATGCAGCTACACTATTTGGCAATTCAAAAAAAATCTAGAAGTCCAGCCTTTTCAAGAAACATATTGGGAGGGGATTTCAATTCTCATGCTCAAATATCTCTCAGTAAAATAATCTAGAGAAGCATGTGGATATTGCAGCATCTTTTAAGTCCTCAGTAAAGGTCAGTAAAAGCATAAATATTCTGCTGTTAAGACATATATTTTTCACAGCAGGGGGAAAAACCCTACTCATACTGTGGTTAAGCTTGAGCTTTCAGGTACCAACAGCTAGAAGGCCTCTATGTGCTATCTAAGAAGTGATCCCCAGCACTTGAGCCCAAGCAGCAGCCTGTCTACATGCAAGCTGGATCTGGAAAAAATCAAGCTTTAGTAACAACCCAGTTCTTTACTCTTGATTCTCACTCTTCCAAAACAGTCTCCAATCAACTATTAACTTATATTACAGGTTTCATGCCTTCAACATATAGGCAAAAAATATCTAAAGGAGAGGAGCTGAAAATTCCTTTCAAAGCAGGGGAACCAGGGCACTTAACTGATGCCTTTATCTGCTGGCACCACGAGCTGCACCAAGAAACACCCTGGGCAGAGCAACGGGCGGTGCTGGGAGATCTGCCCCTCAGGAGCCTGAGTGTGGGATGTAGACGCTCGCATCCGAAACAGCACCAAGCAACATGAAAAGTGACTTTATAACGTGATACTACTGCTTCTCAGCATAAAGGTGGACAGCTAAATTGTCCTTTTTAATTCCTCATGTAATACAGCACTATATTAAAACATGACACAGCTGTAGGTACAGGACAGCAGTAACAGCCACAGGAATTTCAACACTTAGACTTTGTGACTGTGCCACCTGCTCCATTAAAAGCACTTTTACTTCTTCCAAATATGACTGGACTAAACACAAAAACATACCGACCTGAGAATTCTGTGTAATTAGGTAAGAAATAAGAAAGCTGAAAATATGCTTGCTAGGGGTTTAATACACATACTACACCCAAAATACCATCAGGGAGGAAACAGAAAAACTGCCCACTCTGCCTTTGTTAACACTGAAGGAGAATGGGGAGCTCTGCCAGCACCACCTGCCTCCAAGCCAGCCCTGCACCCTCAGGCTCCAGTATAGCACTGCACACAGCATTCCCTCTTCTATTTGTAAAGGGAAAAGCCACAAAAGCCACAAAAGCCTGTTGCACACAGGCTGCTCTAAATGTCTGCCTTTATCCCTTTTCACTACACATTCTATAGCAAGCACATTTCTACCTCAATGCGCCTTCATGGGAAACAGCAGAATGACAAGCCACCCCAGGGAAGAGTTACATGCCTTTTAGCATGGATCTAATCTCAATAATATTATTTATTTATAGGTGAAGTTCTCTCATTTCGTTGTCACAAGAGCGTGCAAGCAAAATGGTTAACGCCTTGGCAAGTAAAATAGTTAACGCCTCTGTCCACAGATGACAATTTGCACAGCTAGGTAAGTGCGTTACTCCAGTTAGGATGAAAGAGGCTGGAGTGGCCATTTCAGGCCTGCACCAGGAGCAGGGCGCAGGGCAAGTGCTCTGCTTCTCCCTACAACAGTATGCACAAGGGGAAAATGTCACATCTTTCTGAAGGGGGCACTTGCTACTTTTGCACTGATGTGCTACATAGCAAGTATAATATGATTAAGTTATTGTGAATTGTGCAGTCATAAGGAATTACAAAGGACTCAGAAGAAGTGTAAACTGAAACGGTTTCAATTACTTCCCATTCATACGAGCTGCAGTATCCTGTATCTATGCCTCGCTTTCTATATGACGCCCTGATAAAATTACCCTTCCCAGATGATTAGGGCATCCAGAACCTGCAGCACACTTAGATTGTGGGTTCCAGTTGAGTTTGTGTGTGCTAAAATCTGAGACCTGAACCAGAATGAGGAAAATAAAAACTGGGGAATGAGGAAAAAAGAAAAAGTTACAGCTAATTTGCTATATGGGCCCATCCAGAAGGCTCCTATCCTGAGAAGTAAATTTCTGTAGCACTGCTGAGTCTGTGCACTTAATAATTACTAGAATTCTTTGAAATTAATATTAATAATTAAGTTTTAGAAGCAGTTCAAGTCTTTTCTAAGATCAAAAAGAACTGGGATGGGATCAGAACTCTGGGGTTCTGCAAGAGCTTTTGCTGTGACAGCTGCTGATGCAGACAGCGCAGCCCTGAAGAGGAAGAACTTCCACTGGTCTGTCTAAATACTTCCCAGTTTCTCAAGGAAACCTTTTCCAGTTCCAGCTGCATTCTACTCTCCTTACCGAAGTGTGGAAAATTACACAGATAAGCAGCAGCGAGATCACAAACACAAGACCTTCTCTTTCATATAATATTCTACTCACACAATATTGACAAGAAACTTGTATGCAATAGAATTTATGAGTTTGACAAAAATTGTGCTATGTGTACAAGATACTTCCTCCCATGTGTTTTACTTGTTTTTGTACGTGGAAAATATAAACGGGTAGCTGAATAACAAACAGAAATCTTGGACTGTTGCACACCCTGACAATAGCAACAGCCAGCTTACAAATTGTCCTTGTCACAGTGTAGATGAGCAATAACACGGGCTGAACCTTCTGCTCCTCAAATCACATCTTCCAGAAGCTTGGAAAAGTCTTAACACTCATTTCCTGAGAGCCAGTTGACTCAACTGAGGAATCTTATCCCCAAGGATCATTTTTATTTAGTGCTTCTTCTGGAAATATCTTGGTATTGCCACAGCTAACTCCCACTCACAGTTCTAGGACTTTCCCATAACATTATTCATAATTTTTATTGGACTGGTGCTCTTGGCTGTGTCTTCCTAAACTGACACGAAAGGAGAATCAAACAACATCCCACATTTTCCTATATGCAATTAGCTAATTTGTTCCAACTAATACCTACCATGCAAATGAATGAAACAAAGACAAATATTGCCTCTGACTGTGCCTACAGAGCATTTCTACTGCTACTTTGTGAGGAGAGCTTTAACCTAGGAACATCAGAGGAGGCAGACTACAGCCCACAGCTAAGTGCAGAAGCGGTGGGCAGGGTGGTGAGCAAAGGCTGCAGGCTGGCAGGAACACGAGAGACTTCAGGAATGATAAAGCACGGAAAAGGGGCCTGCCTCTTTCAGGAATGATAAAGCAGGGGAAAGGACCTGCCTCAAATATATGTACACAAATGCACGGAGCCTGGGAAGAAAGCTGGAGGAACTAGAGGTCTGTATGCGACCACAGAACTGCAGTATTGCTGGGATGCCTGAGGCTTGGTGGGACAGCTCGTATGACAGCACCTCCGTGGTGCAGAGGTGCAGGAACTCCAGGAATGACAGACAGGAAAGATGCCCAGTGTTTGAAGGAGGACCTCAAATGTACACAGCTGTATGTGACAGATAACAGGCATATTCAGAGCTTATAGGTCCAAATCAGTGAGGCACCAGGTAAGGTCACTGTGGTGAGAATTTTTTAAAGATCAGGATGAGAAAGTAAAACACTCGAGAAAGTTCTTCTGGTGGACCTTAATCTCCTCGGCATGTGCTGGCAACGCAACACGGCAGGAAGCAAGCAATCCAGAAAATTACTGGAGAGCGTCAGGGTCGACCTACAGATGCTGGATGAACCAAGAAGGGACTCTGTTCGGCAGTAGTGTTCACGAAAACTAAAAACAACAGGCGTAAGATGAACATGAGACATTCCCAGTGGATATAAGGGATAATTTCTCCCCTCAGCCCCTACCAGGACGCCATGGAGGCTGTGCAGTCCCTGTCCTTAGGGGTTTGCAAGGTCTGACTGAACGCAGCCCCAGGCGACCTGGTCTGATCTCACAGCACCTCCTGTTTGAGCAGTCGGTTGGGCTAAACCCCACCTGAGGTCGGCACCAAAGCAGGTATCTCATTTCAGATGGTACGTAGGGTTATTGCTGGTGTCACTCTGAGTCAGGCAGGAGGAAGGGAATATACATTAGACAGCCACACAGCGGGGGATGCCAGCTGCACCCGAGCCAGAGCTTTGCAAAGAGCTCATGGACGGAGGCCAACTGCGGTGTAATTATCTCACACTAATACTGCTGCCCACGTTAAACAGGTTCTGACAAAACTTGCTAGACGGATAAAATGTTAGAAGGAAGATACATCAAAATGGGTAGCTTCAGTCACAGAGGGGAAAAAATGCTTATAAAAATACTTTCAGCTCTTTGTAAGGCCCCTTACATAGAAAACAATGTTTTCCGTGTTAAGGAGGGGCAGTAAGTTTGTTTAGAAGATACTGTTTTATAACTCGGGGCTTGAGGCTGTGATTACTTAGAATATTTCAGCCTCATATGCCAGACCTGAGGTAACCATCCAGTCGTTATTTTTGTCTTCCTTCAGCAGCTCGTTTCCAGGCACAGAGCAGACCTTTCCTTCACAGCATTACTCAAAAGAAGCTTCTAGCCAGAACAGGTTCTACTCATCCAAAGCTG
>JAVCKT010098960.1:0-10297 GCA_032273925.1 Rhynchotus rufescens | reverse complement strand
CGCGGCGCGACCCGCTCCGAACGCTCCGGCCCGGCCCGGCCCGGCCCGGCCCAAGCCGGCGGCGCCGCGGGCCGGTTGAAGCCCCGCGCCCCGGGCGGCCCGGGGAAGGCACCGGCTCCGGCGCCCGCCCTTCCGCGACCTCCTGCGGAGCCCCCCGGGGCTCCCCAGGGCTCCCGAGGGGCCGAGGTGCTGCCCCTGCCCGCCCGCCTTGGCCCCCGCGCGGGCGAGCCCCGCTAGCGGGGCGACACCGGCTGCCCGGCGGTTCCAATCGCCAAGGTGGCTGAGGGGCTTTGCGCCATTGCTCCTCGTTTATTTTTATTTTTAATGACTTTGTCGCTTAAAGCTTGGGACTCAAGCTTATGTTCATATCTCCCAGTGGCAGGTGTCTGGGGGAAAAAACAAACAAATAATATACCCCACATCTCTTTATTCGTCCATCTATGTTTTAGTCCTATCCGAGAGGAGAAGCAGGGTTTTTATTTGCAGCCCAAAGCCAGAGTTAGGAGTTGTGGGTTTGGATTCCATCTTCAGTCTAAAACGTTCTTTCATGTGGTCCTAAGTAAAGATAGCGACTCGGCCCTTTGGCCACAAAATGAGGATAAAGGTTTTGTTGCTTCATTCCTTCCAGAACACCCAGCTCTTGGTCTGGAGGTTGTTTCTCATGTGCTTGTGGACTGCCTACCTACCCTACTGGGGCTCCAGGCCCACCAGGATCTTAGGATGTTCATGTAATACGAACATAAAAAAAATGCTTTCTTTAAAATTAATTAGCATGGAAGTGCTAGGCAAAGTAAGAGTTTAACAATTACAATATATAGCAGTGGGTGTACCAATTCATTCCTTAATTCAGATTGTGTAAAGAAAGCATGATCTGCTTAGAGTTGCCAAGTTGTTTGGCAGCTCAGAAATCTTTGGTTTGGGGCGACCTCCTTAATAAGTGTTTCAGGGAATGCAGGGGCTGCCCTTGGCAGCTCCAAATCGTTTTGGGGTGGTTCTCTTACTCATCCTGCAACAGTTCTCTCTTACACTTTTGCCAATAACCCTAGCGATGTTTTGGGGCATGCTGGATGTTTCTCCATGATTAGGTCTATCTATCCATCTCCTTGTTAGGTGTAGCTTAATTCTGCTGTTAGGTCTAATAATCCCTTCATAAATGTGCAGAATTGCTACTCTGTTTCTTGTTGGCTGGACAGACTAGGGTGCAAATAGGTCTTGTTTGCAAATCCATTCTGTCCTTGTTTACAAAACCATTCTTTTTGCTGTCTTTTTGATCTCCTTGGCTGAAGACCCAGGCTAACCCCTGGGAAAACCTTTAGTTATCACTGGCAGGAGAACTTTGGGAAGGATTCATGTTCAGATGTCCTTGGTGATCCACCATGCCACGAGGTAAGCAAGGAGTTACCCTTTGGTACGCATACAACACAGTGAAGTCTGCCATTAATACCATACACTGCTCTTAAGGGAGGAAAGGCTATGGTCATACCTGAATTATCCAGGTTCAAGCAGATCCTCGCCTCTTCCAGGTAGGGGGTGTCACTCTTAGACCGGAGTCTCCTGATGGGTCTCCGGTCTATGTCCTCCTCTGAAGACGCTGTCATCAGTGTGGGCACGGTGAGAAGAGTTGCCCGACGAGCTGATAAGAAAGAAGGGGAGAACAGTGGAACACAGGAAAAAGGGAAAGGAAAAACAAGGAGAAATAGTGAGGAGGGAGGTGGGAGGAGGAAGAAGGAAGAAGGAAAAAGAAAATCATTCTACATAAAATAAAACCTTTACTATGCAGCAAAAGAAGTTGTTTCCTGAAGGTCCCTTTCTCCCATGCTGCAGAATTTAAATGCTGCGCTGAATGATGCAAAGACAAGATGAGAAAAGAAGGCTAAGCAGGGTGCCCTGAAGATACAGGTTCTGCTCTGTTTCTGTCACAGAATGCCTATTTGATGTTCCTAGTCTTGCCACTTAAACTGCTGTTTTCACAGCTGTTCACACACTGCAGCCCCCGTGTTCTCAATAGAAGTTTTGAGACTGTGGTGTCTGAGTAATGCAAGTATTAAGTACTCTCTCTGTTTTCTGAAGGCAGTGGAGGCTGTGCTTGGAGCACAAGAAGTGATACCTACAGCAGCTCTCTCCAAATTCAGTTTCTTGATGCTTTAATTTGGCCATTGAAAGTTACAGATGCTTTGTGCTTTTTATCTCTTTAAGTTTCTTGTCTATGAAAAGGGGGAGGGTGGAAGGGTCATAATTTTTCTTCCTAGTAGGGATTTTGTAAAAATATAAATTCATTAGTATTTGTAAACTACCCATGTACTTTAGTGAAGCACCAATGAAAAGCCCGTAAGGAAATGGCTTATTTCTTTCTTCCAAACAGGGTTTAAATGGCTTGAGGCCATGTCTTCAAGGAGAAGAAAGGAACATATTTAATACTGGCTTATTAAGTGAGCACTGCCCACTCTGTGCACTGATAAAACAAGTTGTAGGATAGTAAAAAATTACTGAGTTATCATGTAATTACAAACTGTACCGTAATACATATGTATAAGGCAAGTGAATAAATGTTGCAGAGGCCTAAGAATTTAGCACTTGACCCCACAGTCTTGACAATATTCCTTTAACGTATTTTTTTTTTATGTGAAAAGCAATTATGAGTGTCTGCCCAATGCTCTGGGTCACAAACAGAAGAGCCCCTATGGATATATTCTCCTTAACTCTCTCTCTGAGTAGAAAAAGGTTATCACAAATGCTGGATGGCATCTGGTTGACCCCTTCAGACATGAGTATCATGCTAGGTAGGGACCCTGCGTTTTTCTCCTCTGTCTGGAAAGAGAATTCCTGCTTGAAAGTCCATCCTTACATCTAAAGCGGGTCTCTCAAGGGCTATTGACATCTACTTTAATGCGGGACTACTTAAGAGAATGTATTTGCTCTTTCAAGAGAGCCTCCCAGAAATATACAGGTTAGGAGGTTCACACCACCTCTCAAATGTTATCCCTTTGTTAGCACTGTGACATAGGCTTGGGAGAGCTGAGTTTAATTCTTGTGCCTGATGCAGCCCCACACATCCTTGCTCTTAGATGGGAGGTGGTGTATCCTCACACTCTTTCCAAAAGATCCAAAAGAATCCAAAAACCCTGAATTTTTCTTGCTGTTCGGGCATCATCTGGAGTGACAAAGTCATAATTTTGAGTTTTTTGTTAGCTACCACACTTCAAATAGTAATGAAATTCTGTTTTCCTGCTGGGGATGGAGAGCACAACTGACTGACAGTGACTAACAGCAAATTCTACAGTTTTGTAACAGAGATTTTCTTTAAAGAGCTTTTTTAGAGTTCTAAATATTATCTGTCTATTAGAAGCCTTCAGATGCCTAACACCAGTCAGGCTTTAGGCATGATAGCATATAATTAATATGATTTAACAAAAGCTGCCACTCTGTATTTTTCAATTTGCAGAATTATGTGGTTTACCAAAGAAATATTGGTCTTGGTATTTCTGCTCTAGACTATTTAGGTTTTGGGTTTAACTAGCTTTCTTTCAAGATTTTGCTCATTTCTAATTTACCATGTGGATTTGAAATAGAAGCAAAGGGCAAAATTGATTTGCTGGGATCAGCTGTTCGGATCATGGTAAAGCAAACATCACTATTAGATTGTAAACTATTTCTCTCTTGTAATGAATGTACAGTACGAAGATAAAGGCAAATGGAAAATTTCTGCAATAGAAAACTTTGTATAATGCCTCATCAAACTTGCACTTAAGGATGATTTATTTTTATACGAAGTCAACACTGTAAAAACTATCTTGTAAAACAGCCATGTACAAGATTTGTCTGATAAAACTGATCCAGTGGTAGATAAGGTTAGGGAAAGAGTACCCATGCATTTAATGGGTGGCTGGATCAGGGCACAGGACACTATTTGAAAAAAAAAGCAAATTTAATATTCCATTATTGTATGCAGAAGATGAGTGAGTTTTTCTTTGTGATTATTTACAAATAATTTTTACTTTGTGTATAAAAATATTGGGGTCTAGCATGTATTTATTTTTACTAAAGGTAAATGGATGTTGGAAGATATTTCCTGAAGCAATCAAAAAATATGACTTCCACAGCCATGATTATCTCCCCTTTACATGTATATTTTTAAGTATTTCCTGACAGAAGTATTCATGGAAAAACTAGATATTTTAAGTAAATACTGAAAAAAAAATTAAGATGGAGATAGTATATTACCGTTCCTGACATAACCTGTGGCATTCCTTATGAAGATGTGCCTTTTTCTTCTTAGTAAAGCTATCACCATTAGCCCCAAGTGACCAATGTGTCTATCCAGATAACATTTTTAGCTTCAGATACTTTCCACAAATTAGTTCAATCTCTGATATACATTTTTAAGTGATGGCTTTACAGGGAAGTTATAAAGGTCTCTTGGAGCCAAGAGCTGCACTGCAGTACATATTAAAGGACGGCTCACACTGCAAGTACATTTAAGACTAGTGTCTGGAAATTCAATGTAAACAGTCAGTCTAAATGCTATATTTTTCTAAATTGGGAATAGAAAATAAGAATTCTAAGAACAGAGAATTCTTAGAATGAGAAATAACTCCATTTGGGTTAAATTCATTCTGTTTGCATTGCTTTTGATACAGTTACAGGGAGATAACACGTTAGCAATATCTTGCTTTGTATTTGTTGGAAAGGGAAAAGAAGACTTATGTGGGAAAAAAATCTTACAAAAAAAGATGCTGTAACATATGTAATCACACACTAAAATTAATTATATATAATTGCGAATTCATTATCTCAAAATACTGTGTGTTATTGAAATATGACACAAACCCACACTTAGAAGAGGGGAATGGGAAATATATGAATGATCATATTGCATTAGAGGCAATTTAAACAGGAATTTTAAGCATAATAAGTTAGATCTACAAGCGATCAATTTTTTGAATATTGCTTGAAAATACAGAAAAATGGAGGGTTACAAACAATTTTTGGCATTTTGTTTTTTTTTTCCATTAAAATACAATTTTACATATTTTAACAAAAAATAGTGTTAATTTTTGTTTGCCAAGAAGTATTCTTTGTTTTATAATGTCAAAATAAAGATATTTTAAGACTTGTATTTTTAGAAGAACTTTGGCCTTTTAACCTGAAAACTTTCAGAAGTGAAAAGTCATCCTTTTCAATATTGATCAGAAAACCCACATTATATATTTGGATTGTATTGAAAAGTTTCTGATGCATATAATCAAAAGCAACTTCAAATAATGTGCAAATAGCCATAGAGGAATGATTTTTTACATCAAAAGTTTTCCAGACTTTTTTTGAGGAAAAAACATTTCATGGGATAAATTTTGAACCGATTAATTTAAGAATATCTGTGGGATTATTTTAATTGCAAGGCTGCTGTTGCTGATTGAGTAAAATTCTTTTGTGATATGTATTTTCATCAGAAAGTGCACAAGCTTCTTCCTTGAGTGTATTTTACTGGCACTCTCTCCTCTTTCAGTTCCACTCTTCCTTCAAGCTTACCTGGAAAGGGCTCAGTATAGTAAGCTAGATTTAGATAACACTCACATAAATGTATTTCTGGATAAATAAAAGCTTTAAAATTATAAATCCAGGTTTGCTTTGATGCATCTAGAATATGTTTTTCTTCCATCTGGGCAAAAAAAAAAAAAGAATATATTTAAAGACTGTCCAAACAATGGGTCCTGTGGATGTTTACTACGAAGTAGAATCACATGGTCTGATTTAATGGCATTTCTTTTTCATTTTGCTTTAAATTCAAGAGGTGAAGAACAACATTCGAAGGATTAGAGAGGTGAAATGGGGCATGACAGGCAGGAGAGAAAAGAAGTAGAATGTGTGCAAACACTGAAGATGACATAATTTGTCATTTATGAAGAGTGATTTATAGGCTTGTGACTCCTGGATAAACAGAGAAACACATGCATATAGATTGCTGCATTTTGCTAAAGCAAAGGTGTTGAGACCTTTGACACCAGCTTGACGGACATCAATAACCTGAAAGAAAGGACTTAGATATATGGTTTCAGAACACAGACCTAAGAGTTGTATACAATAGTATAGATACACGCTATTGACCGTAATTCTTGGTTATTATAGCTGGGTGAATGCATGCACAGGATGCCCATGTGACATTTTTTGTGTGCATTTTAGAAGAAACAAACTTGTTCTTCTGCCTTTGTGTCAAAAGGTGTGGGCCTCAGAAACAACTATATTTTTTTAAAAAAAAGGAGGGCTAGATTATAAGATATGGACAAATAGTGACTTAGTTATTTTAACTAGAAGAAATAAAGGAATAAATGAAGGACAGTAAATCCAGCAGAAATAGTAAGTGTGATTCATGCATAAGCTTTCCATATGTAGCGGTATCTAGCACTGAACAGCAGAGAATTTTTAATATATAGATAGCTTGCTGAGAATTAGGGAACTTTTATTTCTTCTACCTGTAATTTAGTTGACCTGATATTGAAATAATGAACAAAAAGTAGCTGAAGTGCCGTTATTGCAACTAATAAAGAACAATTTTTATGCAACTGGTGAAGATAATGTATCTAACCTGCAGGCCAGAGACCCAAATGAGAACATTCAATTGCCAGTTCCTAAATTCTAAGCCTGAAATAATGGGAACATAATAGAAGAGAAGATGAGAAGGGGGAAAAAAAAGTTAAAAGTTAAAAAAGATGGGGTAAATGTTGTTATATTATTTCCTAGAATTTAAAGGGAGAGAGGTTGACTGTACCTTGAAGGCACTCTTGCTGTTACAAATTTCCTGTTATTAATGTTACTAGCCTAAGAATCAGTGACATCATATGACGGAAAAAAAGAATACCTGCAAAATAACTTAACTCTGAGAAGATGTTAATCTATAGATTGGATTGATCATATCCATTTTGGCAGATGTAGTGTCCTAGTATCAGCTTAAACAAAAAAGAAATCTGCAATGGAAGAATTCTGGAGTACGGTTTGTGGGTGTAACAATACTATTTGGTAAATACTGGACATAATTTGATATATAAAAGCAGAAGGAAAGTAGCACTGAGTAGTCAGCAGTGATTAGAGTCAAGCATGTAGAATGAATCAGCACTGTGTAAATTAAAAGAAATGAGCAAAAGTGAAGCACAGTGGAATATATAAACTGTGGAGATAGGACGGGAAGAAGGTAAATATGGAGTTAAAAGTAAGTGGGAGTATTTTATTAAATCAAACCTGGAAAATTGATATAGGAGAATATCTTGAATCTGGAATCTCTTGAGCAATCATCCCCTGCGCATCTATACAATATCAGGAATATATTATCCATTCCTCCTATCTTTCTTGCTTATTTCAATATTTTTCACTACTTTACATTTTTAATCGCTCTTAACAGCTATCAAGTAGCTTGCAGGAAGTCGCAACCAGTATGTGAATATCTAATGTAAGTGGATCCATAAATAATTTATGAATATAAAGACAGTTTAAGCTTAGCCTTCAAGAGAGTTCTGTTCAGTTAGTTAAATAAGCACAGTGTATCCTGCCAAACGGACTGGCAAACAAATTCCAAGCATGTAGAAGCATCTTGATTAATGAAGATCATTTTAAGCATTGGGCCCCCTGCTGGCATAAGAGGAGATGAAACTGGGAAATTCTGGACACAAGTTTCCAGAAAATTAGAAATGATTTTATACATCTAACCTCAGGCTCACTGAAGAGTAAGGCTACAAAGAATTTGCTGCAGGCAACCCGATTTTGTGATGGTCCCTGAAGCCCTCATTGCAATGTACTGAGCAGAAGTATCTTTTCTCTGTATATATTCATTCAAGAAACTTTATTCCCTTTTGCACAGTGGCCCAGTCTAAATGCTAAGGGAGGTGAGGAGGCACTGCCAGCTGCTTGTTGCAGCTGTGTGTCGTCACACAGCAGGATGTATTACATAGGAAAAAAAATAAGTCAGATATGAGGGGGGCAATGATGGGGCCAGACTCCATCTGTGAGCATTTACTCCACTGGACATGGAGCTGCCCTTCTGCCCTGATGGTTCTTGAATTTTGTGCTTCATGCTTTTAATAGGAAGGATCCATCGTTCCCCTACTTGAATACCTGTAGCCTGGTTTATTAAATGCTAAGAGCTGGTATCACCTCCGCCTTTTGTTATGCTTCAAAGGGAAGTAAGGGTGTCCTGCAGGAGGACATCGAGTGGCGTTGATTTCGTTTGCAGAACTGCAGCTGGGACTGAGTCGCAAGACTCGGTGCTGGGGGGCTGCTTGATTCCTACTGCTGAGCAAGGCTGGCAGTTTCAGAAGCTTGGTCACCTTTCAACCTCTTTAAAAAAGAGCAGGAAGAAGCCTCAGCAGCAGCTCTCCAGCCTGCTCTTGGTAGCTGCCTTTACACTGGGGCTCTTGCCCCCTTTCTTAGCCAGGATGCTGCCATGCCTTCAGCTCTGTTCCTCAGTGATCCCGTCCTGACTGCTGACTCCCAGCTTAGCTTCGTACCTGCCTCCTCATTATGAACTTGGCTGGTGAGCTGGTCTCTTGGCTGAACCTGGACACTGTTGCTGGACCTGCTCTGCTGCCCTTGTTTGGGCACCGTGGCGCTTTACCTCTTGTTAGTGAAGCTACTGCCTTTGCCTGTATCCCTGGCTCTTGGCTCAGCATCCCTTATGGAGCTGCCTGCTCCATCCTGCTGCTCCCTGACAGCAGCCTGCTCAGCTCTGTCAAATCTGAGGTGTTTCTTTGCATGACCAAATGTAGAACTTCCTTCAAGTTCATCAAAGCTAGTGTCTCTACAAAACAGGCTACAATTGAGATGAGGGCTTCACAGTTGTAGCTTGAAATTACTACTTGACCTGTTTTAGGGAAGTTGCTTCCTTTCTTGATTCATGTCCTCTCTTGCAACATGGAATTCCTCTACCTGAATAAATGCTGACAGCACAGGCATCTTTCAGCTGAGGTTGCTACCTGGGCATTTATAATCAGTGGAGATAATAAGATATGATTTATGTTATCCCAAGGAAAATGTCTAAGATCAGGTGAAACAAGCTGTTAAGATGACTTTTTCTCTCCACTGATTATACGAGTGTCATGCTATAAGGAGCAGATGTTTCAGGTGGAGACATCTTCACTGAAGAAACCTAAGGCTAAGTGAGCTAAATTCCATTGTAGATCCCATTACATAACCTGCATGGATGAAGGCAACATTCACAAGTGATTTGAGTATTTTATTTCCATGTACTTCAAAGAGAGAAGCAATTTTCAAAAGTTAGAGACCAGGTCTATGTTTAGATTTCAAATTAAGATGTTTCCTAGAGAAAGGGGCCTGACCCAGCGAGTGATGGTTTGTTCTTTCCTGTTTCTGCCCTTGCTCATGCGTCATCACGCATTATGTACTTGGTGAGGACACTGCTATATATTTTCTAGATGATAACACATGGCAACAGAAGAGAGAGTCAGGGATGACTATAGACCTTAGGATATTCTTGGCTGGTAGCTGAAGACCACAACCAGCTGGTTACATTTACCAAGTTGCTCTAAATCTAGATAATCTTGCTGCCAGATCCAGCTTTTGTGACTATTCCATCCCTCTTGTTTCACTTTCCTTGGAGGAAACGGGGAACAGCTGTTTGAACAGCACATGAAGCCCAAATGGCCAGAAATCTTCTGCTTCTGCTCCCAGCCTACAGGCATGAGGTAATGGCTGCTTCTGCACAAGTAGAAGATGGGAGAGGAAGCAGCTGATTCAGTCACACCTCTCTCCCCCAACCTACAGCAGCAAAAGCAGCTCTGCAGCTTTCTGAAGGGTTAGGAATGAGTTGTGAGTGTTGGTGAAGACAGTACGGGCTAGAGAAGAGGTTAAATTTTGGCTGCCAAATCTGTATTTCAGTTCCTAGCTGAGGTCAGAGCACCCTGTGTTTAACCTACACGAGACCTGAGACCAGCTGAGATTTACTATTACCTGCTAGCAACAGCATTATAGCTCTTTGGACTTCTTCCCAATGTATTATAGCCCTTTTCCTTCCCTTCTCCTCCACTCACAGGGAAAAGGCACTGGTCCAAATCTATGCTTTATAGCTGCTGTTTCTAATGTCATATCATTTGTGTGAAGACATTGGATAGGACAATTTGCTTTATTTAGAGGATGAAAAGAAGAAAAGGCAGAAATCTTCAATTCTCACAGAAAGAGTAAATTGGTCATAAACCACCTTCTGTGGTCTGTAAATAAAGCACACAGTAAAATAATAACTGTAATAACATATACAATGCATTTCAATGCTGATTTTAATTAAATGGCTGAATGCTGG